>CAODLS014150030.1:0-14162 GCA_948243855.1 Flueggea neowawraea | reverse complement strand
TATAAAGATCTACTGCAACAACAAAGCAGCAATATCTATTGCTCATAATCCAGTTCTACATGACAAGACTAAGAATATAGAGGTTGATAAACACTTAATAAAAGAGAAGATTGAAAGTGGAATAATTTGCCTACCCTACATCCCTACAACTCAGCAAGTAGCTGATATCCTTACCAAAGGTCTTCGTACAAAACAGTTCAAATTTCTTCTTGGCAAACTGGCCATGGAAGATATTTTCCAACCGGCTTAAGGGGGAGTGTTGAAAGATATTTCTAGAAAGGAATATTCAGTTCCTGAAAATCAGCTAAATCACATATATCTTGTATTTCTATATTAGGAATATTTCCTAGTTTAAATGTTGCGTACATATCCTGTAAATGCCTATATATATGCAATATATAAGAAAGAGGAGAGCACCTCTGTTCAGTACCATTTTCTGCTGAGAGCTAAGAAACAGAGCAGGACAGTATATGAACATGGAAGAATCTGCCACGTTTTTTTTTTAAAAACCCTTCTTTTACATATCATCATCTATTAATATATTTGATAAAGTATTAGGAAAAGCTATTTCTCTCAAACAGTATGCTAGACCAGACACTACAATACCCACAAATTAATATGCCATTAAATTCTAGAAATCAATGTCCTCCAGAAGAGTACAAAAAATTAAAATTCATATAAAAGATATGTTTCTTTTTCTATTTTTTCCACTGGCCATTTATGCATCAAAGGATTTCTGAGATATAGCAAAGCAAATTAATTGTTGATTCTGGAATCACAAAACAAATAATAGTTGAGATTTATTTAATAACTTCTATTCTATCGTTGTTACTAACAGAACAATGATCATTAGCAACCAATTTTTGTAAAGGAAAGCAAAAAGAACCTTCAAAATGTTATCCCTCTCCCCCAGAGCAAAAACAGCTGATCTGTTTTTTAGTGGTTCTCTAACTCTTGAGAACAGACCGGTACTTCTGGTCTCAACACCAATTAAATCATTAGATGTCGCTATATCTAGCTGCAACTTCTCCAATGCTAGAATATAAGCCCGAAAATGTGCACTTAGAACCTGCCAATGCAAATAGGATTTAAAAATCCATGCAATTTTATCGTAATAAAATTTTCAAAATTGGATTCAATTTTGTGGACATGATTATTAATCATCCGACATGTACATAAACACAAATAACAATGTATATACCACATGTAAATCTGCTCTTTGTATTTTCTCCTCTGCAAACATCCATAATAGGAAAAAACAGTGATTCAGTATTTACTATAGCTTTGCTGTAAGAGAAGTCATTTGATGTTTCATGGATATTCCAAAACCAAAAGAATTTTGTAGTTAGATTTTCAGCACCACAACCATATAACAGAATTTACTTTTCTCAGAAATCTTTTCAAACAGAAAACATTTATCCCAAATCAAGCTAATCTCCGGCAAATTAACAGAAACTATTCTTACTATTATTGTCCATTGACATGTTGCCAAGTAAAAATTTAAGCTCTTTGCAGCAAACCTACAAGATAAGTTACACTTTAAGAGTGGAACACTGACTTTCTGCTGCTCAATTTTATGCAATTAGCTTTATTTTATTGTCTAGGCATTTTAGGTTGGAGGTTTGGTAAGTAGCTCTTCCTGATAAAGTAGTTATTCATATAAATTATTTTCCTTCTTTGTGGTTTCACTACTGAAGGAAGATATGCAGAACACTTTAACTTTTTTTTTTTAACGTTAACCATAAAAATTGATTAAGTCCAATCTGTATATCAAAAAACTCAAATTAGCAATTTTTGTTTTGCACTCAGTATGCTAATATCTTTTGCAAATAATTTTTCAGATTACTCTTATTTTTAAAAATGTAGAACTTTTTTTTCTTTAGGATTTAAATGATCTGATCAACTTGAAAAGATTCGAAAAGGAAATATCTTGTCATTATCAAACTGTCCTGAACCATTGTGTTTTAGTGTCTCAAAATAAGAGAAAGGAGATCTGACTGTGCATTGGAAAACTTTTCAAAACGCTGAATTTACCTTATTCATCGTGTCAATATATGCTTCACGAACCTCAAGATAGATCTCCTTCTTGAGGAAGGAAATCACATATCTAAAAATGTCATGTGACCACTTAGTACAATTAGTAAAATAGAACAGGTGCATAAAGATGAAAATAACCATAAAAGGTAAAATATCAAAGAAACCCCTACAAATCTTTTATCAGCATGAAAGAAAAAAAAAAAAGACTAAGCAACCTATTACAACCCAAAATAGTTCCACTGCAAGGAGTCAGTGAAACAATAAACTACCAAACAGTGGTATGGAACAACATTTTTGTATATTTTATGGTATGGTACCAATGACAGAGCCAGACTGAATTTAGCAAAGGGGCATTATACTAGATAGAACAACAACAAGAAACTCTCTCAATATAGTTTTATTGCGTCAAAAAAAATAGAATTACATTTCAAATATTATAACTATATCCTCAAAAATTTAATTTTTAGTGCTCCAAACAACTCTAACTAAACTATAAATTTATTAAGGAAAAATATTTTCCAAGTCCTTTAGGTTTGCCTGTATTAGTCTATTAGTCCTCATGTTTCTAGCGAAAGACAAAAAAATCCTTGAGATTTAAAACCGAATTACACTTAAGTTCCCCCCTTAGTGGTCCATCAGTATTCTGTTACGGAAACAATAACGTGTCTAATTAGATCATATGAAATAAATTTTTTATGACCATTTTGTCCCTCTTGTGTATATCTTCTTTCTCTTCTTACAAATCCACAGTCTCATTTGTAAAAACAACTCAAATTGCCTCCACCAAACAAATCAAAATTGAAAATGAACCTCTCCAAGAATTTCATTGAACAGATAAGGAGCAATTAAATTGAAGATAACAACCTCACTAGCATTAATTTGCACTATTCAATTCAAAAAATAGAAATTGTACAAAAATGAACACACCAAAAAAAAATAACAGAATCTATAAAATTACACCTACACAATCTTTAAACTTGAACATCTAGCATTAATCAATTCTCATTACCAACACAATCTGTAAACTTTCATCATAGGCCACACCCAGAAAATATTTTAATTCAACCAATTACGCATAGAATAAGCCAAATAGCCACCCCCATCATCTCCCCCCCCCCCTCGCCGGGTCTCTCGCTGTGTCACCATCCACCTCAATTATCAAAACCCAAAAATTTTCAATCCATCAACAACAAATTTAATTTTCAACAGATTATTTGCAACAAAGCAATGATAATTTTCAACCACGCAACAACTAACCCATAATTATGTTAATTCACAAACCCAAAATCAACACAAGAGGATCAATTAGGTTTAAATACCAAATCAAAATTCATCGACGTCGTTACAAACTTACATAACAAATTTAAACAAACAAATCAGCTAAAGAAATAAAAAAGAGGGGGGGGATAATTATATCATCTATGTATTATATTCAAATTTGTGATTATGCCACTGTTTTTTTAAAAGGATCATTTTTTTGTCCCTAGAGCTTAACGGCATTAATTTACAAAAACCCAAAAATTTTGCCTTCAATCTGTTACAGAAACAAAACTAAGATTTCACAATTCTTCTTCGTTTCGGTTCAGTTTGGAGATTGTGATTTCTTGTCTGTCCTCTTGATTTCGAGTCGCGTCGATCAAGAGATACATCCAAGAGGTAGGTGGGAACAGTGAAGGTACTTGTGAGGAGAGGATGCGAGGAGAGAGAAAGGAGATACAAGAGAGAAACAGAAATAGATGCAAAAGAGAAGTGAAAGTGATGACAAGTTGGTGAAGGAGCGAGATAGCAGCAGAGAGAGAGAGAGAGAGAGAGAGGGGGGCCGAAAGAGCGAGAGGATGTGGTCGGGATAAGGGTTTGGTGTTTTGATTGAGAGAGAGAGAGAAGTGGAAGAAAGAAGTGGGAGAGAGAAGAAAGTGAATCAAAATTAAAAATAAGGATTGGATCTGTGAATTTTCATTTTTAAGGAAGGGTAATTAGGTAATTTTGTTTTTCCGTTAAAGCCGTCAGTCAAAAACACGTGTGAAAGACTAATGTGTTTTCATAAAAAAATACGAGGATTGACCTACTAATATAGGCAAACTTGAAGGACTTGAAAAATATTTTCCCATTTATTAATTGTGTTAATGAATAATTTAATAAGAATTAGATTATTAACTGTAGAAACAAAAAATATTATATATATTATGCTATAATAATATAATATAATATAAGTATATATATGTATAGTATATATACTGGGGAGGGGTCCCAGGACCCCTTCCACTCCGTCCCTATATGGTACCCAGAAGTTGGAGATATCAAAACAAAACCAGATAAAGCATCAACAAAAGCTACGATTAAATAAAAATTAGTGCAGCTCAGTACTTGTGCGCACACACATGACCAAATGAATGTGTGCAAATGCACAAATACATATGGTGAATAGAAAAGAAAAAAAAACTGCTGCACATGACAGTATGAAATAACCAGCCAGCAAAAACTAAGGAAGTTGTAAAGGCAACTCACTTGTATTTTAGAAGGACATTCTGTTGAAGAATCTGAATATTTGTTTTGGGTTTTCTCAATGCGTAAAGCTTCTGAACAATGAAATCAAACACCTGCAAAGACATGAATATAGTCAGTAGCAGTTTCACATGGTATTGTACATCGCTTTTGCACTAAACATTTGCATTCAGGATTAAAATCTGCAAAAATGATGAAAAAAATTCAGACAAAACTTTGAAACCTGAATCACTGAAAATACTAAAAAAAATCTAAATTCAGTAATCAAGGCCAAGAAAAATCTTTTTGCTCACACATAGAAAAATCTTTTGCTCACACAGACAAATCTCAAATATATAAATGGGGTATCGATTTCTAAATGACTGAATAAATTTCTTTAAAAACAAAGCTACTACTCAAACATCATGGGAATATACACCACTAATGTTCACAAGAAGCTGAAGGCAAAAAAATACAGAGATGTTTAAAGGAAATTTGTAGCAAGTCCCAAAAAATAAACTACAAAAAATGCATAATATAAAGAAAACCCTTGAGTAGTAGAAGTTTTATATTTTCACCATTGAGGTTTTATGTTTTCAATTTTCTTATCTATTTCATTTCTGTAGAAGAACAGAAGACAATAAGAAAACATGTTCATTTATCGTGAAAATCTAAAAAGAAAAAGAAAACAAGGGACTTGTTTTGTTTGTTAAAACAATTAAAAATCATATTACATAAATTGCATGGACCAAACAGGGGTCTGGGCTCTTGCTTTTTAAAAAAGTGAAAAATTGGGACAAAAAAAGTGATTCTAATGTCTTCATAAATTTAGAGAACTGAAAACTCACTTTCTGTATTTTTAATCTAGTTATTATGAATAACTCTATTTTTTCCTGAATTTTCAAAAAACAGATTATTCTCTGTAAATTAAGACAGCTTAAATTTATATGTGAAGTACCATTTATTTTCCCACAGACAATCATCTTATATTTCATTAAACAAACATATGACTGCTATTTTTTTTTTTTTTAGTTCAGTGCAGAAGTACTATTAATCCATAGAAACTAGACAGCAGAAACAACAATCTCAGAGGTGCAATCAGCACAGAACACGATTCTAGAAAAACAAGAATAGTACATTAAGGCAGTAACTCTAATTAACAACCTTTGCAACAGCTTTCTGCCTCAGCTTTTCAAGCTCAGGCTTAACATCTTCGAGAGCTTTTGAGCCTTTAACCAAAGGGTCCACTTCAACAAACTTCCACTTCTTACTAAGAATCTCGAGAGTTCTCAAATATTCATCATTAACCTGAATAATAATTTCCACTGCAAGTCAGTTAGCTAATGTGAGCAAGGTAAATATGAATGACTTGTGCATAAGGCCAAATTAAATTGATGATGTTCAAGCCTAGGCCTTTTACTAGTTATTATAATAGTTAAAAAAAAAACAGGATTCATTGGTCATAATTAAAATCAAGCTATAAGACGCAAAAGGGTTCATCTGGTGTACTCAAACCATGCTATGACATACAACAAATAACATATTTAAAAATAAGCAAAGCAAAACAAAAGAAGACAAACATGTATAGCAACACTGGAACATATGTGCTGAAAACCACCATCTACTCTGCAGGTTGTATTTAACTTTTAATTTGTCCTTTACTAATTGCAGATGGCAAGGATTTGTCTTTGGAAGAAGAAATATGATAATAAGTTGTAAACTAAATGGTAAAGCAATCATGTTGATTCAACCATAAAGCAAAAGCCAGAAGCACCTCTCCATCAACAATTATGTCTACCATCCTCGGAGGAACTATTATGTCTTCAACAAATTTTGCCAATTTTGATTCAGCAACCTTTTAAGAAACATAGATCTATAAAATGAAGCATAGACAGATTATGAAACATTAACAATAGAAAAATTGCCAAGAAAAAAAAAATCTACTAATCTTGTCAATATGAAGCTTATAGCTTGAAATTGCTACTTGGATAAAAATGATAATCTAAATGAGTGTATGAGATGGTAATTAAACAGTACCCGGTCCAATATGCACAAAATATCAGCAATGAGAAATAATATCCAAAACACTTCTACAGCTTAAAAATATAAGCAGAAAACAATTTCGGGGGAAGCAACATTATGATGGGGCTTAGCCACCGTAAAGATGTCATGGGAGCTAGTATGCTATTCATTGCTTGCTAGTAAGAGTTCCAGTAAAATTTCCATTCCATTATATTATTTTACATCAATTGCCTCATGCAACACTACTTATCATAGAAATTCTTAGCTTTAGTTCCAAAAATTGCCTGATAGAGGCAACAATTAAACCATAATTGCCGAGAGAAGGGGGAGAGATACAGAGAATAAACATTGACAACAAAATGAGACCTTTCGATTTTTCAGCTTCAGACCCATATCCATAGACTTCTCTTGGAGAATTTTAATGTCTGAACTTATAGAACCAATCTCAGCCTGGAAACATCAATGAACAGAGACCAGTAGTTAAGAGTATGATTGGAAATAAAAGCCCTCTTAAAAAATCAATGAACAGAGACCAGCAACTAAGAGTATGATTCTAAATAAATGCCGCTCTATTCAAATTAATAGACTAGCAACCATTCAAATTCCAATCTGGTTAGCTCACACTTACCAAGAAAAATATCCTAAAATAAAAGGTCTCTTATCAGAACAATAATTTCTTGAAGCAGTTAAATATTTATTGCTTTAAGGATGAGAATAATGAAAAAAAATCATATGGATAGTCTGTGTCCTACAGCTTGTTGGTTTTAAATTATATAGATGCATGTCTAGGTTCAGGTAATAGATGTGTTAAATTCTTTTTTATTTGATCAAATCAAAAGAATTGGTCGTCGCCCATTAATTAATTTGTTACCAGTCATTTATCAGAAAACTATAATTCCTCCTCCAGGGGGGAAGTTCAACTTATGCAATGCCATTTCTTCAGATTTATACATGTCCTAGAGATGTTAAAGAATCACAAATTTCTGTCCTATGTCGCATATTATGAAATATTAAAACAAATGCTACATAGTGCAAATTTCCAAGAGAAGCCAAATGAACCATCCCAAAAAAAATTACTGTTAGAAACAAAACTTAGCCCCACAAATTTGAGGTATCCAACATATGAAGAATAAGAAAACTTAAAACCAATAACATATAGATAAAGAGCGATAAGCATGCCAAGAAACAATTGGTGTACCTGAAATCCACTTAAAAGAGTTTCAATCTGTGACAAAATGCTGTCACAATCACGAATTTGATCATGTAGAGAGACAAGATTATCACTTTCTTTTATATAGTCCTGCAAAGTTATAACAGTATTAGAATGAAAAAAAATATAATTGTTGTTTAAACAGCTTAAAACTAATCAAATGCAATGAGCAAATGAGTGTATCTATCTACTTTATTCCACAGGAGATTATTAAACATCCTAAACCAAGCCTATTTTCGGAAAGAAATTCAATACATTCAAATAACTAAGTTTTCCAAGAACTAAACACGTCTCAGGAAGAAATTGAAGATATGTAAGCTACGGTGGCTAAAAAGCTCTCTCTTCCAATGGGCCTGTGATCTAGAGAACTGTAACCACCCTCCTAGGGTGTAAATTCAGTGGTTAAATCCCTTATGCACTCATTATGCCATAATTAACCAAAAAAAGAAACCTCTCCCAAACTTTACAGAATCTGATCGATAATGAAAGCAATCCAGCTTTATTTTGGATCAATCTAATGTCTTTAGAAGGATATAACAATTCTTAATATACATATAAAGGCAAAGCAACCATCAGTAAAACAAATAAGATTACAAAACAATAAAGTCAATGAAAATTTTGATAACATGATCCCATAAGAAAGAAGAATTTAACTGGTAAATATCCAGAATTATCATAGGGAATAATTCTAGTCTAATTTTAAATTTTAAACTTTAAGTGAATATACTTATTTGCAATGGCTGAAAAGCTTGGCCGAAGAAGGTTATTTAAAATTTTAACCACAAGCAACAAATCCAAAAGGAAGCCACATAAATTCTTTTGCCAATAAACCCAGGGCAAAGGAAACCAGCTATCCCCCTTTAATCAATAAAACAAAAAAAATCCGATAATATCATTTCAAAAAATCATCAGCATCTAATCCTAGTTTCTAAATCAAGTAATAAAAACAGGAACAAATAGATGTCATATAAATAATATAGTACAAAATGAAAATCATGCCGAATAGGATTGACATCCATGCACAAAAGCAAAATCTGGAAGCCACATACCTGAATTGAATCTAATTCAACTTGTCGTAGATTGTTCTCAACTCCCTTGGTATAATCCCTTAATGTTGTACCTTTAGACAGTATGTTTGCAACCACCTACATCAAAAACTAGATTAGCAGAGATATAAGTGAAATATAGAGTATAAGAAGGCAGAGGAGTTCACTTCAACAATGATCAATAAAAAGAAACTACCAAAAATGAGTCAATGCAATTCCCTACATAAATCAAGTTTTAAGTCTAATCAACCTAACAATATTTTTAACTTCTAGTACAATTGAATTTCTAGCAAACTATGGCCTTTGCAGGGTCAGCAACTAGAAAGTGGTACGTTTGAAAGCTATTAGTTTTGTGCAGGAAGAAAAGAGATTGAAAAAGGAAGTATCCTCATCTCATACATCTGCTCATAAGCAAATACACGCTGCATTACCTACTTTGCAATTGACTAGGGGTATTAAGAGTGAGAAAATCTAGAAGATTTTATGAGTTTAAAGGCAATATCAGTTCCTGGCTTCCTGCCTGCTGTAGGACGTATCTGACCTTAATTACTTATACAGAAAGAAGGAAAAGAGAACAGTTTCAAGGAAAATGTCACCCCATTTCCCTGCCAAGCAACTGTTTACAATAACAGAAAAGAAACAAACCTGAAACACCATTAAAACCTTGCTCTACTCATAATTTGTAAATACCAGTCAAATGAAAGCTTAAGAAACTTCTTCGAAACTTTAACAACATAATAATAGAATGACACCAAGTGAGCAAAAAGTGACAAGTCATGCATCAAAATCGAGCCATAACAGGATCCCAATAGACTGTATACTAGTGAAACCACATTGCAGGAGTGAAGCAAATTAAATAAATGGACTGTATGTTGTGTTCTTCATTTTCAATAAGACAATTCATGAACACCACAAATAAAAGAATATTACTTCCATATTAAATATAGCACATCAAATGAAGGCCAAGAACCATTGTCTCGTAAAGAAGTGAAATATTGCTAAACTTGGCGTGAAACGGAAGAATGGAGACACAACTTACGTCATCATTTTTGCAGTCCTCCAGTTCTTGCTCTAATCCTTCCAATGATATATCATCACTAGCATAAAGCCACAGAAACACCCCATTTTAGCAAATAAAACAGAAATTAACAACAATAAAATGGCACGTAATATATATAAGAATTAAGAAGTTGCCATTGCCAAACTTATTATTTTTTCCTAACCTACTGGCATCCGTTTCAACGATCAAGTCCCCAACAAAAGCACCAAAATCAAACAAATTTGTAGGTGCATTTGCCTCACTACAGGATTGACCTTGCATGACAAACCAACATTAGATCTAGAATCTAGTAGTGCAGAACTCAAACAAGTAATGAAAAACATGACAAATCAAAACAGCACGGACCAATGTTCATAAAATATTTTTAAAAAATCCATCATTGAAACTGTTCACTTGTAGAAGCACACCACAATAACATAAAAGATTCAAAAAGGGAAATCCCATTAGAGAAGAAACAACCGACCTCAATCATCGACATCCTTCTGCACAAATCCTTTCCCTCTCTAATGGATGAAACACAATGGCAGTTTCCAGAGTTTGACAACAGCTATTCCAGCAACGGAATTCAAATTGCCCTGTAATTTTTTATGGTGCTTCAGATGATGTAGGGGTTTTGAGCAATCGATAGGTAAGACCAATGGAAATATGGAACAACGAAAGAAAATAACTCGAATATTGTACTAAAATTATGGTACACATCACGGAATATATCAGCACAAGATCACTAACCCCGTTCGAGCCTTCCAACCGGAGAATGGAAAGGGTCAAGAGTAAAATATTTTATCAGAGGAGGAATTGAATAAGGTTTCGAACCAAATTGTAGAAATGACACCGCTGTTCGAATCAGTTGCATTATAAGTACCAAGTCATTATTCTAGATTCATGTAAATAAAAAAAAAATCTTAAGTAATTTGTTTATTTAAAATGCCCACTCCTCTCTGTAACCGAAACAACAATACGAGCATTGGATAACCCTTACAACAGCATAAATTAACGCCACAATAATAATTGAAACAGAAAGAATTCAAGAACAGAAGCGCAAACTTACCAGCGGGGCGTGTGTGCTGGTAGACCAACGTGACGTGGATTAACGGAAAAACCGAACCGTTGAAAGAAGTGATGACTGAGATTCGGGCTTCAGATCTTGCGAATGCTTCTCTCAATCAGCGTTGTGTTCAATTTCGCGGGTTAGCTGGTTGGAAGTGTTTGCACGCTGGACTAGCTTTCGATTTGATCAATTTTAATCTCTCTCTGTCTTTTTTCTTCCATAATCAAAACTTTAATTTCAGGGAAATTACCCTACGATCCCTGAAGTTTCACTCATTAGCTGAATTCATCCCTCATGTTTCAAAAGTCACCTATCTCTTGTTTTGTAGGTACCAATACACTGGACTTGACTGCATAATGCAAAATCATCAGAGTGTTGTTAATGTGATGGGAATTCTTTCTAGGGTCATTCCTCACTGTTTAGACCCAAAAGTAACAGGGATTCTTTGTATTCAAATTGTTAACTTAGATTAAAAGCCTTGATGTGCAATATATTATCGTCAAGTCTAATGCACAAGTTGTTGCTAAATACCATTGAGCAGGGTGTAGTCTATGATTTCCCTTATGATCTAATCTTAGAGGACTAAACCTCTATTATGTTTATATTAAATTGATGCTAGAATCCAATTTGTTTATTAATTAACACTCCATTAATATCGTAAATGACTAAATTACTTGAACTTTTGAAGTTGTGTGAATAAAGGATAAAATAAAAGTCGAATAAGAAGACCAAAACGAGCATAATTACCAGCAAGTTATTAATTGAGTTGTAAAAATGTCGGTTTTGAATGGACTTATTATTTATTATAAGGGTAAGAACTCGAATAGAGAGTACTTATTGAGAGGGAACAAAACTGTTAATAATCTATTTTTTACTCTAAAATTTGAGATGTATACTTTGTCTGGGCTTAACTAGTAAAATTTTGCGGGAACTAAAACACAGAGGACCAACATTGTCAATAGACCTAAGACACTCGAACAACTTCATCCAAGAGACCTAAGACACTCACTAGTACATATTATTGCTATCTTGCTGAGTGATAAGGCACAAGAGTTTTTCTATTGTCAAGCCTGTTGGATCATACATAAATACAATCCCAGTAGAAGTTGAATATAAACCAACAAAGCAATTTTTCAGTTCATCACAAGTCTCATTTAGTACAATGATACGGTGGCTTCATGCATTAATTAACGCTTCGTATACATAATCGAAAATTGCCAACTGAAGCAGATGAACACCGAAGGGAAGTTAGAGGAGATGAATCTAATTCAGCAACAAAAATGAAACCAAAAACAACTCAGCAATGATTTTACACTTGAAGTGAAAAAAGCCGCATAAATTATGTGCTATACAACAAAAACATATCGAAAAAATTAGCTAAAAGAAACAATCCACTCCTCCCTTTTGTGTACACAATATGTCATTCTTGTTCAGTATATAAAATTCCTAAATTTTAATACCAACATCCGTTGGTCCAAGAGGATGTGCGGACTTGGATCTCTTAAGTAGATACTTCGATTCAAATCCTTGTGGAATTTGTGTTGTGTTGTGTATAGAGCGTACGGAGTTAGGAGCGTTGCCCTAGCTTATGAGCCTTTTCAATGCTCGAGAGGGAAAAACTATACTACTTATTCCAACTCTCTTTTTTAAAGAAAAAAAAGGTAAATTAATGCATCTAACTTATGAAAAAATTTGAATGCATCTACCAGAAACATCTCAAGAAGTTGACGAGGAAATGGAAAAGGTAGTTTTCATCGTCAAGCAAGTGTTGTCGAACTAATCTCTGCAAAATAATGCTCTGAGGCCGAAGTTCACTGTAATATAGTAACGTTGACTGAGGCAGTTGGCTCACTGATAAGTGATGTCATTAGCCGGACCAGCGACCTGAACATCAACGGCGTCAGAGACTGCATCAGCAACAGCAACAGATTGAGTCAAGAAAATGGATAATGAGTAAAGAACGAATCGGAGAGGCTAAGAGATGAAAGATTAATTTACATACCAAGGATTGTGTAAAGTTGAAGACCCAGAAAAAAAAAGTTTAGGTTTGAGAATGGAATTCTGAAGCTTGATGGTGGTGGTAGGGAAGGAAGAGAGTGTTGGTGGCATTGCAGTTTTGTTCTCCAACTGCCAATCTTCACCAGAGAGTCAGACCTAACTGTCTTATGTTCTTATGATTGACAATTACATAAACTTGGACGACATGGGTTTTTTTATTTAATTGACTTTGTGAGATAAGGACCAACATAATGTGCCATAGC
Source organism: Flueggea neowawraea (assembly GCA_948243855.1). NCBI lineage: Eukaryota > Viridiplantae > Streptophyta > Magnoliopsida > Malpighiales > Phyllanthaceae > Flueggea > Flueggea neowawraea. The sequence continues at coordinate 997 of CAODLS014150030.1, read as the reverse complement.
CTATAATATTAGTATAGTTTATTACTATTAAAAGATGTGACAATTTAACTAATTTTTTTTATTTACCATCTACAAAATTTACTTCTATCTTTCACTCAATGGAGCAAAACTAAACACATGAACATAGCAGCAAAGTCTTGTGCGACTGCGTCGTGGCCCGTGTTGGTCCCAAATTTTCGAACATTTTAATTGCTTGGTAAAGCAATGCCACCATAACCATTGACTTCAAGACACTGTTTTTTTTTGGTTTATTTATCACTGTGATTCAAAAATTTGGATGGCTGGTTAGCTTCTGGCAGATAAACACAACCCCAGTATAAATCACAGCACTAGTAATGCAATGGTATGTAATTCGTTCCTGTGCAATTTTGTTAAAGACCATGATCATGAAAATGTAATTGTTAGGCCTTATCGCCACCAACTTTAAAAATCAGCTTTATATATACGGGGATGTCTACATTGTTGTTATAAAGTCTGAAAATCACTGTCATTTGCTGGAAAGATGGTCTTTGAAGCAGGAAATAAATTAAGTCTTCTGTAAAGAAACAAAGGATTACAGAATTTTTAAAAAATTCTCTGAAAACTGAAAAATAGAAACAAAAAAATTAAGTTATTCAAAATGATGGTTTTTTTTGTTGTCTATGGAGAACAAGTTTTTTTCCAAATTTGTTCACTATAGTGATTTTTAATTCTTTAGAAAACAGAAACAATAAAAAACAGAAAACTGTTTTCTAAATTAACAAGCCCCAGAGTTTTCATGTTTCGTCACACTAATACCAGTACTATTTCAGAGAAGTTTTCAGGTTCATCAACATAAGCTGTAAATTTGCTTAGTCATAAGACAAAAGGTGTAAATTTGAAATTGCAACTTCCTTCACTCTTATCAATTCTGATGATCACACTAGTCTGGGAGTGAAATATCATAATAGCTGAACTGAGAATACGAAAACTGGAATAAAGAAACCTAATACCAATTGTCATACAGTGATAGCTGAAC
>CAODLS014149121.1:0-43822 GCA_948243855.1 Flueggea neowawraea | reverse complement strand
AATTGATTTGGAATATGATATATAAGTTATATCTTATATATCTGTTTGGTTTTGATATACTCGGTCACATGACCGTCATGATTTTGGATTTAATGATATTATATAATGTTTTGGAGACGGGACATCTATGCTACGAGGTACGTAGCCTTTGGTATACCAATGCATGTTATGACCTAGCTATCGGGGCAGACGATAGTCATGTTGTTCTGACGAGGGCACATGATTGGATTATACCCAGCTATCAGGGTAGGTGATAGCCATGTTGTTCTGACGAGTGCACATGATTGGATTATGAATTGATGGCATGACCCCAATCATTGATGAGGTGGTTGAGTAGTGACCAAGATCTCACCACACTATGTTTATAGTCCCTTATCCGTGATATAAGTTTTTGACTCTGATATTTATGGAATATGTTTTGATAAGATATGATTTTGGAGATAATACTATTAGTATTATGATGCCTACAAGGCAAAGGTTGATTATGAGGTTTTGAGAAAAACTACAAAGGGTTTTGTTTTAAAAGCTCCGATAAGATAAAACAGTTTTTGAAAGGTTTTGATTTGGTTTTCAAAGCATGACAACTTTAATAAAGTTTGGAAAAGATTCTTTAAAGATTCTGGTTTAGTTTTAGAAGGATTTTGTGCATGTTGTTTGCTTTGATTGCAAACGATTTCAAAATGTTTTCATAGAAACCATACTATGTATATAGTGTATATATATGTATACCTGTCGTATACCGCATGTGTTAGTTTTCAAATGGTTTTCAAACCAGTCTTTGTGAGGCACGTATGAGGCGATATGGAGTGTTATCCCTCACTCATAGGGTTTGACCATTTTTCTTTATTTGTTTTGTCCATGTTATTATCATCTTGCAGGTGACTCTTGTGAATTATGTTCGTTGGCATTTGATGCTCAGTGAGGGATTTTGATGTTGCGGTCAGTGCCCTTTTGACTGGGCCCATTTGTATGATTTGTTAGATGCTCCACACCGGGTTCCTGTGGGATGTGTCATGTTTCTGTTATTATTTCTGACATTTCAAATGTTTTAATTTGAAATAATTTTCTCACTTAATATTATATATATTTTGTTTTTAATAAACAAATATTATACTTTTATTTGTTTTTCATATTTCTTTAAATATGATGTTTGGGTAGAGTTCTGTACTATGGAGGCTTGTGCGGGATGGACCGACCTCCTATAGACGGTTCACCTCGTACGCTAGTCATGGTCCTGAGAATAGGTCGTGACAATTTATACGTTTATGTTTTAATTTTTAATAAATTTTTAATTAAGGGCATTTTAGTCTTTTTTTTATTATTTTCCACATCCATACTTTTATATATAGTATAGATAGATTCTTCATTCTTAGCATTCTCTTTTTTGATTCCTCTTGATATTTTCTTTTTTTCTAGCCTTGTAATCGATTTTTATTTATTAATAAAATCTTTTCCATTATTGTTTTTGTGAATTGTTTAGCAAAAAGCGAAAAACCCTTTACAATAAGATTCTATTCCTTTTATTATTTGCAATTGTTTGAATGAAGTTAAATCAAGTTTGCATTGATTTGGAAAAATCGTGAATTTCCTGACACACTTGAAAACATGCAACATTGTTTTCCTTCCTCGGAAAATTAGGAAACATATTCATTTTTTAGTAAGAAAGTATATTTTGTGGTGCTTGTAGCAATAGGAACTGGCCACAGCAAAGATTTCCGATTGCTGCTTTGAAATTCCAAATTTATTCAAGTAACAAGCTCACTACAACCATTTCACTACAATTTTATTGAAGTAATAAGCACCTCCTGCGCCTGTGGTTTTGGATAGTTGGACGCCGCCCCCATCTTCTTCAAGTCTTGGTTTTGCCACTACCTGCATGTTTGATTATTGATAAACATATGCGGGAAAGTAACTGTGGAGGAACGATGACAACAACAAGATGAGTTACGAGTAGTAGTGATGACCTTGACAGTAAGATGATCAATTATGTTTAACTGTTTTAAATTTTGATGTTATTAGTTTATCAAAATAATTTGCCTCAAATTGGTAGAGCAGCAATTGGAGAAAACTGTCATGCCAGATTAAATTTTTATTGAGAATTAGTTAGAGAAATGAATATGATTGTCTCTTCTCATAAAAATACTTTACTGACTGAGTAACTTGGCATAGGTAAACTAGATTGCGAGACCTGAATTTTTTTTTATGGAGAGACTGACTCACACGAATCTTAACTCAAATAAGTTGATTCCGAGAGTGTGTGACATCATCTTTAGACGACTTACCTAGCCTGGTCTCTTTGAAAGACAAACCTGAAGGTTAAATTAAACTTCCGTTCTTATTTTAACTATTTGACAGACAAATTTTAGACACCTCATTACCTAACAACTATCAGCATAGTTTAATTTAATAAAAGAGTTAATCTGAATTTGCATATGAATTCTAACTACTATTTTTAAGTAGATATGCTAATGTATGTGATAGATGTACATATCTCGTTTTTTAACTATGAGATGTTCAAATTTCACGAGATGTTCAGGTGTATACATTAGTTTTACATTGGTATTTATTTGACTAATCCACTTGTTTCGAAAGACGAGAAGTAGTAGAAGAAATTTATCCATGGAGCTTGAACTCGTAATCTTTGTTAAGCCTCTCACTTATGATAGATGCTCATTACTCCATTAGACTACTAAATGTTTTATATAATTACATTGATGCGGTGCAAAATTCCATATTATAATTATTTAGTTACTTTAGGTTTCTATTTTAGTTAGATTTCTTGTTGAGGAATGTTAAATTATTTTGCCTCCTTAGTTTATTTTTTTAGGACTCTTATTAGGATTTTATCTATACCCTATAAATATATAACGTTCTTATTTCTTTGATGGTGGAGTTTGATAAAATATGTTTGCGTGAACGCCATCTTCCTCACTAAATTTTGGTATTCCTACGGGAATCAATGACTTTTTATGCATATTTTGCTGGGTATTCGTCGAATCAAAAGGTTTATAGAAGATTATTTTCGGTATTCGTGCTCGAATCAATGAACTCAATAGTTATCCCCTTTGATTTTATCGCTTTCGCTTCGTCAGTTGGTATTAGAGACGAAAAATCTTGCCGCCGAGAAGATAAAAATGGCTTGAAAACGTCTATGAAACAAACATGAAGCAGCAAATCCATGAGATCATTGATGAACAATTTGAACATGGCTACAATTCGAGAGCGAATTCTCTCTATCCTGGGGAGAATAATGTGGTACAAAATTCCATGTTATAATTTTTTTAATTACTTTAGGTTTCTATTTTAGTTAGGTTTCTTATTTAGGAATATTAAATTATTTTATTTTTTTAGTTTATTTTCTTTAGGACTCTTATTAGGGTTTTATCTATACCCTATAAATATATAACATTCTTATTTCTTTCATGGTGGAGTTCGATAAAATATATTGGCGTTAGCGCCATCTTCCTCGCCAAATTCCGGTATTCCTATGGGAATCAACGATTTTTAATGCATATTTTCCTGGGTATTCATCGAATCAACATGTTTATAGAAGATTATTTCCAATATTTGTACTCGAATCAACGGACTCAATAGTTATCCACTTTGATTTTATTGCTTCCGATGTGTCATACATAGATTGTAAAAATGAGATTTCTAACGCAATGAAAAGATTTTTCGTTACTCATTAGAGCATCTGGACTAATGATGTATACAAGAAACCTGGAATGTTTGTTTTTTGGCATATTAAACGTTCCACACAAAAAAAAAAAAACACTACACCTTGTAGGAACCTCCACGACCTAAGATTGTAGAAAATTATTATACATCTAATATCTAAGCACTCATTACAGTTTGCCTTGTTATTTTTTGTGAGTCGGAGGAACTTAATATTTTTGTGGTGAAAAATAATAGTTATTCATCTTTTTAAATTTAAAGATTACTGAATTTACAGTATATTTTACGGTATATTGAAATAGTATAGGATATTCAATATTGTTCAACATTTTATAACTCTACTATACATGTTTTCTTAGACTTATAACTACTGCCAAAACGTAAACACACATACGTTTTAACATTGCAGACTTCATGTTAGTTTCAATAACAAGTCGTAACCAATAACTAATGAGTTTGTAGTTCATTATTCCTGGAATCAACTTCAGCGTTCATAAAATGACTTATAAAAGCATCCCGACCAAGAATCCTGGTTACTTGCGTAAACATGCAATTAGAAACGTTTGATTACGAAGATGATATACGAAAAGGAAGATAAAAAAGATAAGTGGTCATGATATACGAGTATATCTGCTGCTTCGACGTGATGATGGAAAACCCGACAAAGATAAAGTCGATAAAAAGCTGTTTGAACAGTGATCAGAAAGAGACAACCACTTCTTCAAGTCCCGTCCTTTTTAAACCCCATCATCAACAACAACTACACTACCAAAACAAGCCCTCTTTCCCTCTCTCCTTCAATGCTCTGTGAAGCTCCTTGCCATATCGTCATGGGCATGCAGCTACCGTGTTCTTTGCCAGCAATTGTCATCACTGCACTGGCTATGCTAGCAGTAGGACTTGTGGGTTATTTGTATTTGCCCCACTGGGGTGTCAGGAAGGTCCCTGGCCCTCCAACTACCCCTTTCCTGGGTCACCTTCCTTTGCTGGCTAAATATGGGCCTGATGTGTTTTCCGTTCTTGCTAAGAGATATGGACCCATTTTGAGGTCAGCTTTGTTGGGCTTTTCTCTCTTCAATTTCATGTTATTTTTCTTGGGAGAAGATACTAATATGATCACTTTCTGGCTTTTATTTACTTCTTGAGTTTTTTTCTGATAAATTTTTGGGAAAAAAATTAAGCTGTACATGATTAAGCAAGTTTAAAATTGCCAATGAGATTGGATTTTGATATTTCTTTATTGTTTTCTCTAATCCAAGTTTTTCAATGTGATTAGTCTATACAGATACCACTTTAATGTTTTTAGTTTACAAAAATGATTTATAAACATTTTTATTATTGGAGTTGTTTCTTGAGTTTATAGAAGCTATAAATTTTGCCAATTGATTAAGAAAGAAAAAAAGATACTGAGAACATGATGCATCGGAGAACATATATGGTAGAAAGTAGAAAAATTCTATTAAATGAGCAACTAAACTCTTTTAAGGTTTTTAAAAAGTATTCATACTCTATAAACTCTAAAACACAAAAAAAATATATATAAAACAAGCGTTTAAACAGGAAAAGAAAAAATAATTCAAAACAAGTTGAAAACTTTAAGAGTACCAAACAACTTTTAAAAGATGGATTTTGGAATTGAAGGTCCAGTTTCAGTAATGAAATGATTAAGATCATTGTAGAGCTTGAAACATCTTAGGAGTTCTGCAGCTCTACCATGAATAAAAAGTTGTGGTCTTTTAAGGTTGACCATGACGTATTGAGTTCGTTTAGACCTAGCTCTCTACCTATTTAGACAATTCATATCCTCTAAATCTAACTCCTCCACGTATAGGACTGTAAATAAATCGGGTAATTCGTAAGCGGTTTGGTGTTTGACTCGATAAAAGTTTATTTGTGACTCGGCTCGTTAATAAATAAATTGAGTTTGAATAAAATTTTAAACTCACATTAATAAATAAACCAAGTTTGAATACTAAAAATTTCATTTGTATGTTTATGAACATACTCATAAACAAGTTTGTTTGTAAACTTGTTTATATATATATATATAGATGTATGAATATTTAAATGTGTTAAATTAATTTATAAAAAAATATGTTTATATTTAGAATAGTATTTAATATTTATGCTACATCGACAAAAGTGTAAGTTTGCACAGTAAGTCGTGTTGATAAAAATATAAGCAAGTTTGCAAATGATTTAATATTGGGTTGAACTTTTAAAACAAGCTGAAATTTTTAATAGTTTTTAATTCAACTATATGCTAAATATGAGTTTATTAAACCAGCCTAAACTTGATTTTATATTTTTAAGAGTTTTTGTCAAATTTGAAAGAATAAAGCTCGTTTATAGTTTTATTTAAACATTTGTTGAGTCGACATCGAAAAACTTGTGAACAAGTTTGTGAGCTCAAAAGTTTTATAAAGAGCAGAATCTGAATAAGATTTTGAACTCGACATAAACTTGAACTCAAAATATTTTAGACAAGTCGAGCTTAAATTCTTTAAAACTCAACTCGTCTTGATTACATCCATATCCACATCAGGACAATTGTCAGACTCTTCTAAAGAGTTTATAGTTTCTGTAGTTGCAATTACTTTCAGTGTATTGGACTCCTGTTCTTAAAAGCTATTGTTCGTAATGGTGGCCTGTAGTTGTTCTTTTCTTACAATTGGCAGGGATTTTTTTATTCTCAAAAGTGGCAGGCATTTTCTTAAGTCAACTTACTATGGCGTCTTGATCAGATAAATGGTTTTGGAGGGGAATTCAATTTCATTTTTAATTCTTACTACTGAAAACGACATATACATTGAGGTTATATTGGAGGAAAGAACTGACGATGTAGATGCTTACGCCGCAAAATATGATGGGCAAATTTGATTTTGTCTAATCTCACACATTATAAAAAGATCTAACTATAGTGCTCACAATAATTGCTAACAACAAATGTGCATATAAATTTGCTGGAACATGGATGCAAAATAATAAATGAATTACTACCATCAATCACCAAATATATTAAAATATAAATATTTTAGATTAATGAAATGAGCATAAACCAATGAGGTTAGTAATGTTTGGTTGTGATTAATGTGGACAGGTTTCATATGGGAAGGCAACCATTGATCATAGTTGCAGATGCTGAGCTTTGTAAAGAAGTGGGAAGGCACCAGCGCAGCTCTCCGACGTCCTCGTCTCTTTCCTTTTTGTTTTTAATTTTTAACTCTTTTCTTTTTCTTAGTTTGGTCCTTGTTCTTGCTGACTTTCTGTCGTTGTTTTTTTTTTTCAAAGGAACTAAAAGAGGAGGATGAAAGGGGTAGAGAGGAGGGTTGGTTTTGGGTTTGTGTGAGGGAAAGGCGGCGGTTCTGAGTTTGGATGATGAAAAGGGAGTCGGTTTTGGGTTTGAATGGTGGAAAGAGTCACGATTTTGGGGTTTGGATGGTGAGGAGAGTGGCGGTTTTGGGGTTTGGATGGTGAGGAGAGTGGCTGTTTTGGGGTTTGGATGGTGAGGGTTCTGGGTTTGGATGGTGAGGAGAGTGGCGGTTTTGGGGTTTGGATGGTGAGGGTTCTGGGTTTCGATGGTGAGCAGAGTGGTGGTCTTGGGGTTTGGATGGTGAGGAGAGTGGCGGTCTTGGGGTTTGGATGGTGACGGTTCTGGGTTTGGCTGGTGAGGAGAGTGGCAATTTTGGGCTTTGGATGGTGAGGAGAGTGGAGATTCAGTGTAAGTAAGGTCACTTGATGTTCCTATTTCTGTGTGGTGTAGACTCATATGGCCTTTTGTATGTGTTGGGATCAAGTTGGTGTGGTTAAATTGTGACTGCTTTCTTCCTGCTATTCTCGTTCTATTTATGTTTTCGACCGCGAATCTTTTTCTTTTCTTTTTTTTTTGTTTCTTTTCTACTATCTTTCAGACATTTTTAGGTTCAATATATTGTTAGATTGAATTCGTTTGATTATGGTTCATATAATTGAATTCGTTTGATTCGATGGTTCATATATTGTTAGACATTTTTAGTTTCAATATATTGTTATATGATTCGATGGTTCATATAATGGCGTTCATGGCGAGGCTTCTCTGAAACTTTTTGTTTTTGAAGCTAGCTCTTTGTCCTCCTCCGGAGGTACGTCTTCTCTAATTTTCTTGCTTTGTGTTGTCTATTTTTTGGTTTTCGATCTATTTACGAGTTTTCCATCTCGATTTTTTTTTCTTTGAAGGGGCCGAGGAGGGGCATACTAGGGGTGTCTTGTCATGTCTGCTACTTGTCGTCGAAAGGTACCGAGAATCACCAACCCATTTTTTCTCTTTCTTTATAGAATAAAGCAGCTTCAAGTAAATGTCGCTTTTTTTTTTTTGCGGGATTTAAGTCTGAATGTTAGAGCCTGCTCCACCGAAAAGTTGTAATTGCATTGTTTTGGGATATGACAGTGATTTTGAATATTGTACTATTTTTTTTATTGCGATTTGCAATATTTGTTGAGTTGTCTGTTTTGTGAAGGTAAGAGGAAGTCCAAGCCGGATGGAAGTGACAGTTGCGAAGAGGGCATGTCTAAGAAAGAGCTGGGCCTTCAACAAGCTTTGGATCAGATTACTAGTGCATTTGGAAAAGGCTCTATCATGTGGTTTGGCAGGTCTGTTGCTCCTCGAAACGTTCCGGTTGTTTCCACTGGCTCTTTTGCTCGACATAGCTCTTGGGACCGGTGGACTTCCGAAGGTATATTTCTTTGCCACGCCTTTTGTACTATGGAAACTTCAAATTTTCTTGCGGAAATGTAATGTCTGCTTCTGATGTGTGAGATGAATTTCTACAGGGATGTGTCATTGAGATATTTGGTCCCGAGGCTTCAAGGAAAACCACTCTTGCTCTTCATGTAATTGCTGAAGCACAAAAGCAAGGAGGTTACTTATTATTTTTAAGCTTGCCGACAATCGACAAAACCACCAATCCTCTGTCTGATACTTGAACATTGGCCTTCCTGGCTCAGCTTTGTCCATTAAAATTTACAACTTTATAAATAATAAAAATAAGAAAAGGGAACAAAAGTTGTTGGGACAAACTGGTAATCTTAGCATCTAGAATTCCGATATACAATAACTGGGACATTGTCATGATATTAATTTTTTTGATTGGCACAAAGTGAAGCATTATGAACATTGCTAATTTCTTTCAAGCATACTTTGTCTTTTTGGACTTCTCAACCAGTGGAGAAATCTTGATCTTCCAGTGAATTGATACGCTCATTTGTTTTCAGGACATTGTGCTTTCGTTGATGCTGAGCATGCCCTTAACTCATAATTGGCTAAGGCCATTGGAGTAAACACGGAGAACTTACTTCTTTCACAACCTGATTGCGGAGAACAAGCACTCAGTCTTGTGGATAGCCTGATTAGTAGCGGTTCTGTTGATGTTGTTGTTGTTGACAGTGTAAGGTCACTTGATGTTCCTATTTCTGTGTGATGTAGACTCATATGGCCTTTTGTATTTGTTGGATCAAGTTGGTGTAGTTAAATTGTGAAAGGCTTTCTTCCTGCTATTCTCTTTCTATTTATGTTTTTGACCGTGAATCCTTTTCTTTTCTTTTTTTTTTGTTTCTTTTCTACTATCTTTCAGACATTTTCAGTTTCAATATATTGTTAGATTGAATTCGTTTGATTCGATGGTTCATATAATGTAACTTGCTTTTGATTCAATGTTTCATATAATGGAATTCATTTGATTCGATGGTTCAATGTTAATGTTACATTCTGATTAATTGTAAGATTTATAAAAATACCGTATCTACCAAATGTTTAATCATCAAAATGTTTTCGTCTTATTAAGAAAAAGAATACATGAGTGTTGCTTTTGTTGAGTATGTGATTGGCATTAGAGTTGGATTTGGATGTTTTAATGAGTTGTTGTTTTTTAGGTTTCTGCTGCAATTGGATGTGATGATGGAGTTCTGTTTTGTTTGAAGCTTTTAGAAGCTGCTAAAAGCGCTACAAGCAAAGCTAAGCCACGCTTTGGGTCAACTTCATCGGCTATATTGAAGACGAAAAGACTAATTAAATAGGTTTATATAGTTATTGAATTTTAGAGTTCATAAATATTAAATTATTTTAATGTATCTGAACATTTAAGTATTAAACATATATTTGAATTATTTTGGATGTTAAATATTTTTATTTAGTTTTTTTATTTTAATTAAATTATTTAATAATATTAAATAACAATAAATACAAAAAATTATAAAATAAAAAAGAAATACAAAATTCTAATTGCGACGTAGTCGTCGCAAAATGGCGCTACGAATTAGTCTCAAAATTTTGCAACCAATTCGTCGCAGCTTTTTCCTACCAATTTGCCGAAACTATGTAGGTTGACTTCTCTGCGACAGAGTTGACCAGTCGCAAAATGTTGCGACGAATTTGTCGCAAGACGAGGTTTAGTGTGACGAATTACTGCGACAAAAGGTTGGTCCCAACACTAGTTATGCGACGAAATTTCAATTTTTATTTTGTCTTTTTCTTGTAGTGGCAGATGCACCACCACCAGCGCCTGCAGCCGCACCTCCTCCACCAGCAAAGAAAGCTCCACCGCGGACGCCACCAACAATCACCTGTTCCAAAACTCAAGTCAATTATTAACAAATATTATAGAATTGCTTGGTTTAGCTTGATTTTTTTTTCTCAATCTAAACTCAAGTCAATTATTAAACTAACTTCAATATGCTTTTAAGGATATCTGCTAAATTGGTAGGAATTGAAGTTCTCTTACTCCTTTATTTTCCAAAACGTAACTTACTCAAAAAAATTAGTGATATAGGATTAGCTAAAACACATTTCAGTCCATAGAAAACGCAAGAATAACTTGGACTATATAATTAGAAAATAAACCCTATAAAAATAATGTTGAAGAGGAATCTGATAAGAAATTTGGACCCATGATATGGCAAGCCAATGAAGCTAAAAATTAGGCCCGACTAATATTCATCCAAAATTGCTTCTAACATTTATAAATACCTCTCGTGGTTTATTTACAACATAAATATTTAACATATTTTTAGAACTCAAACTTCAAACATTCTACTGAGTAGTTTTAAGTGATAGAAAATGGGTTGGGTCGGTTCACCCATGACGGGTCGGCCCAAACCCAAAACCCACCTGCACAGTAATTACAAGAATTGCAACTGTTGTGTAATTACATGGCATGAAAATGTCTAAAAACTTGGAGATATATGCCCAATCATCATGTCTATTGACATGATATAAAAAGCAACTTATAACGATATGAAATCAGTTATTACATCTCAAATACACAGCAATAAACACAGACAAAGACTAAGAACAAATTTGTCTAAAGGGACCAAGATTGGAGCACTTGGATTGTGAAAACCGGATTGGGATTTTCATATTTTGATCCAGGATCTAGTGAGTTTACTTAAGGTTAGTACATTTACTTAATTTGCAATGTTTTACTTTGTATCAGAGCTTTCAAAAGTGGTCTCCATGATCCGATTGAGTTTTGGTTTGATTTGCTTGGTTCTGGCTACTTAAATTGCAATGACAAATTAACATTTTCATATTTAATTTTCATTTTTATTTTGTGTGTTTTTGTCTGAATATTCCACATGAATTTGGAGTATGCTATGTTAACTTTATTAAAAATCAAACGGATGTGAATTTGGTGCTTTACACTGAAAGTTATGAATGTTCACAAATTGCATGTTGAACATGTTGAAATCTGGAATTTTTTCAGAAATATGTTTTTCTTGCCGAAGTTGGTGATTTCTGTTTTTCGAGATGATTTCCTGTTATGAATTCGTTCATATAATCATTCAAATATCATATGAATTGAAAGTAGGAAATGTAAACTTTACAACGAATTAAACAGAACCGAATTTGAACAAATCTACAAGAAGATATGAGAGTGCAAACATTGAAAGTTGATTATTATTGAAATTTTCTTGGTTCTTGTGAAGAACACCAAGAACAAAAAAATACAATAATAAACTTAAAAATGTATTTAAATAGTTCCCGAATTTAAAAATTTTCTATAAAAATTATTTCCAGAAAGATAATGAAATATAAAAATTATTGATCAATGAAAATATTTGATTATGGGAAATTCAGTATTTATTATGAATTTTCGAATATATGAGGAGAGAATAATTTGTATTAAATATTTCAGAAGGTTAAAAATTTCTGATTTTTTCTGGAGAATTCAAGAAAGTCATAAGAAATGTGGAAACTTCCCAGAATATTTTTTTTCATAACATGTGTGATATATTTGAATTATTATTCAAATATAATTGAAAATCATTTATAATTATTCTGGTGCGAAATAATTCATGAAAATATTTTTTAAAATTCATAAATAATGTAGAGTTTAATAATATTCAGGAATAATTTTTATAAAAGATATAAAATTTATTTAAATTATTAATTAGAAAACAATACTTTAAATTATCACAAAATAATTTTTGGAATGAAATTAATTCCAAGAAAATTCTCAAAAAATACTTTATGCAATGCTCAAGTGTGGTCCATAATATAGTATAAATTTCCAAATGCTTAAAGAATTTTAATTATAAGTGATAACATTTTTTTAATAATTAGACATTTGAATATAGATGATGATGGGGAACATAGTGAACCATCGATTCAATATCTCATGTTGAAATTTTCATAATTAATTTTTTAAGAAATTGATGACTGTAATGTGTATATATATTGATAGTGCATTAAATGTCTTTATAGTAATACAATGGCAACAAAGAACGTCATTGTTGATTTGAATAAGGGTGAGAAATTGAATGGTGATAACTATACCATATGGCTTGTTAAGATCCAATATGTCCTGGAAGAGCAAGAGGCTCTAGAAGCTATTAACCATGAAATGATTGAGCCCCAAACTGATGATGGAACCAACAATGCTCAAGTGTGCTGAGATTTGGCTGCTTATCGTGCATGGAAGAAGGCAGATTCCACTGCAAAAGGCATTCTGATCAGTTCCATGAATGATGATCTAGTTTTCGAGTACCAGAAATATCCAACTGCTTATGCTATATGGAAAGCATTGAAGGAAAGTTTTGGGGGAACTACAATTGACTATTAAGTTTGACACTTATAAGAAGGTCCCAAACAAACCAACAAAACAACACCTTAGGTACATGTCAAACATGATTACTAAACTTAAGCAAACTGGGTGTATCCTGGCTGTTGAGCAGCAAGTTCAAGCTGTTATTCAGTCTCTTCCCAATAGTTGGGAGCATATGAAAGTCAACATGACCCATAATGAAAATATCAAGACTTTTGCTAATGTTGTTTGACATGTTGAGCTGGAGGATGAGTGCCTTAAGGCAGCAAAACCAAATGCCAATGCATATGTGGAGGATGAGCTAAATCTCATCGTGTGTGGATTGTAGACTTAAGGGCCACCGACCCTATAACTAGAGACAGAGATGCATTTATGCAATGTCATCGAATTCTGAAGGGAACACGATAGATATATGTGGGTAGCAACTCAAGGATTGAAGTGCTTGGACTTGGCACGTGCAATTGCAACCGTAAACCTGATTTGCAACATTTGCACCCTTGGGGGTCTACTGCATATGTTCATGATATTTCCTACAAGTATGACAAATTAGGGCTACCCCGAGGAAAGAAATGTATCTTTATAGCATATTCTGAACACTCAAAGGTGTACATTTTCATTGGTGAGGAGTCTGATGGACAAGCCATTGAAATTGAGTCTAGAGATGCCACTTTTTTATGAGATCTCTTCCTTAGAAAGAATGAGATCGACAAAGCAAACATGCATCTTTATGAGTTGCAAGAAGATAACGACGTGTTTGAAACTTGACCAACAGTTGATGAACAACGTCTTATGCAAAACACTCTTCTTCCTAGTGGGAACTTAGATAGCACACCACCAACTTCTCAATTAAGTGGGACAAATGAGGACAATCCAATTTCGATTGGTGGTATTAATAATAGTAATGATAATGATTCTCATTTGCGTAGGAGTAATTGACAGAGGATTCCTCAAAAACGATTTGAAATTGAGAATGAAGCCTACGTTGCAACTTTAGGAGATGAAGAAGAACCTAGAACGGTGGAAGAGGCTTTAACGGGTCCTACTAAAAATGAATGACAAGCTGCATTTGAAGAGGAAATGGAATACATAAATAAAAAACAAGTATAGACTTTGGTTGATCTCCAGCCAGGTCGTAAAGCAATTGGTAATAAATTTGTTATCAAAATCAAAGAAACAACCGACGAATCCATTGAATGACATAAAGTTTGTCTTGTGGCTAAATGTTATACCCAACGAGAAGGTATAGACCATGAGGAAACGTTTTCCCTTGTTGTTAGGTTTGCCTCAATAAGACTAATTTTAGCCATTATTGCACATTTTGACTTAGAATTGCATCAAATTGATGTTAAGATAGCTTTCCTTAATGGAGAGTTAGAGGAAGAAATATATATGGAACAACCTATAGGTTTTGTTGTTAAAGGTCATGAGAGAAAAGTTTGCAAACTCCAAAGATCTATTTATGGCCTTAAACAATAATTCAGACAATGGTATGTTCGTTTTCATAAGGCTAGAATGTCTTATGAATTTAGAATGATTAACGAGGATCATTGTGTTTACTTTAAAAGAACCGATGAGAAATTCTCAATTTTATCTCTATATGTGGATGATATTTTGATAGCTAAAAATAACAAAGATTTTGTCATGTCTATCAAAACATGGTTATCCACAAATTTTGAAATGAAAGACATGGGCGAAGCAAGCTACATTTTGACAGTTAAGATCATTAGAGATTGTTCAAAGAAATTTTTGGCTCTGTCACAAGAGTATTATATCCATAAAGCCTTAGAACGCTTTTGTATAAGTAATTGTGGACCTGTAGAAAGGCCCATATCAGAAGAAGAAATTTTAAGTCGCGATATGTGTCCAAAAAAATCCATTAGAAAAGGATGAAATGTCCAAAGTTCCATATTCCAATACGATTGGAAGCCTTATGTATGCAATGACCTGGATATATGTTTTGTTATTGGTTTGGTTAGCCGATTTTAGTCGAATGATGGTCACAACATTGGAAGGCTATGAAAAGAATCCTAAGATATCTCAAAGACACAAAGGATTATTGTTTGTATTATCAAGGAAATGACTTACATCTGATGGGGTATTCAGATGTTGATATAGGAGGAGACATTGATGAACGTAAATCCACTTCTGGCTATACATTCTTACTTAATAGTGACACCATATATTGGAGTAGTAAAAAACAAACTAGCGTAGCCTTATCTACTATGGAGGCTGAGTTTATAGCTTTCTTGGATGCAATTCAAGAAGCAATGTGGTTGAAAAGATTACTTGAGAATTTAGAAATTAGAAGTGATAGCTTGGGACCTATTGTAGTTTATTGTGATAATCAGGCTGCTATTACTTTTACTAAAGACCCCAAGTACCATAGTAGAACAAGACACATTGATATTAAATATAATTACGTCATAGACATTATTGGAAAAAAAACTGAAGCTGTAAATTTAGAACAAGCTATTATTTGTGTGTTTAACATATAATTAACTGTTATAAGTTACTTTTATCGCTCCCTGCCCTTCTTAACTGTTTACTAATTAATTATTAGATTAGAGATGCCGTTATTTCTTCAAAAGTTCGTTGAACTTTCCTGCTTTAGCTGTCCTAGTCATGATGATCTGGGGGTCAGTTTTTGCGGCACATATATATATATATAATCATAATTTCATCGATGCTTCATTCTTGACAACGACGTTAAAAAAAATGATATACGTACATTCTTTTTTCCTTTCTTTATCATTATAATATCTTCAGTTCTTAGGTTATATGAATGATTAAATTATTAAATATCAAATCGTCCACCGGATTATCGAGATGTTAAGTCAAATTAACTAATATAATAAATTGAAGCAAGTTTCTTTTGAAAGATGATGTGGGGGGGGGGGGGGGGGGAGAATTTAAGAGCTTCTCAATTTTCTTTAAACAAAAAATTATTATATATGGATATTATCTCATGGCATTTTTGTTATGCTAGGGTAAATTTTATACCTGGTCACTTAAAATTTGGTTAATTTTTAAATATGTTATTGAACTTTTATTTTTTTAATGTGATAATTCAACTTTGATTTTGTTACGAATTAGTGACTCCTTGTTGGTATTCACTGTTTATCTCAGTTAAAATGGTTACTGAACTACTTATTAAAAATGGTTACTGAAATTTGGTATATTTTCTGATATCTTCATTACACTCTGATCCATTTTATGGTTTTTTGAAAAAATATTCCATATGATCAGCGTTTTATTATTGAACAACTTTATAATAGGAATCATTAATTGAAATAAAAATTAAAGTTAAAAGGTCTCGTTAAAACAGATTATACTTTTTGGTTACGATCGTATTGAAAAAGAAAGCAAATTTAATAACTATTTGTACGATTAGCGGTGGCACATGTTTAATTAGCGTTGAATTAACATGCTAACTCTACTTAATATAACATAAGCACAAATTCAATTAGGCAGTAATAGCAAAAACAAGAAAACTCAAAAAGCATCTAGAATCAATATTGTATCCATATCAAATGCATTGGGCAGAATTTGCATATCCTTGTCAAAACACAACGTGTATGCATTTTAATCAAATTCAGAGTAATTAATTTCCATAGCATGTTTTGGTCATGAATGATGTATTTTCTTTGCAACATATTAGTCCATCACATAATCTTATTTTTTTTTATAAACAATTATTTTTATTTACTCTCACTAAGAATTAAATCAATTTTTTTAACTCTAGAGTTTACTCCATTACCATTAAACTTATAACCCATTGCTAATCGTTTATTAAAACAGTTACAAAATGTCCGAAATGTGGTATCACTTTTGTAATTTTGCTGTTATTTTTACATGTTTAGCTACTATTTTTACCCGCAGAAAACAATTATAATTTTTTCCCTCCTACATATGTACAATTAGAAACTCTCGCCCTAGAAATCCATGTTGTCAATGCAAGACTCCACTCTAACACTTAAAAAACAAAGTGCAAAAAGTGTTCCACTTGAGTCAATGCCCCATGGCAAGGAGTCGAAAACCAAAAGCAAAATGGAGCCGTGTTCTAGTATCCCTACAGTTGAATGTAATTTCGCAGCAACCGAAGAGAAATTTCATGATCATTTCACTTTTAAGGAATTAAAACTCCTCATCATCATTATTAAACAATATTGTTCCTCAATTCTCTCTTCACAATATCCACCTCTGCACCTTCATTTCCCTCCATTAACCTCCAAAAACCATGGACCGACGTCTCCAAGAAACCATCCTCAGAGGCGACACGCCTACCTTCCTCAATCTTGTCCAAGAAAACCCAGAAATCATTCACCAAAGAGCTTCTTCAAACACAGTGCTGCACCTGGCAATACGTTTCGGTCACCGGGATATGGTGGAGGAGATCGCGAGGCTGCAGCCAGGGATGTTGGCCGCCGTGAATGAGAAGATGGAGACGCCGTTATACGACGCATGCAGAGAAGGGAGGGTGGAGATGGTGAGAATGTTGGTGGAGAAGGACCATTGGATTATGTGTAAGTTGAACCAGCATAACCAAACTGCTCTGTTTGTGGCTTGTGAGAGTGGAAAACTTGATGTTGTTCATTATTTATTGGAGTTTCAATGGCTTCTAAGGGTAGAAGTAGATGCTTCTGCTACTTCTCTTCATGTTGCAGCTTCTGGCGGTCATGGGGGTAATTTTCTTCTTGATAATTTTGTTTCATTTAATTAACGAGAACAATATAATATTATTGTTAATTATCAACACTAGTTTCTACTTCTAATTAGTATTTTTCTTTTGCTAATAATTAGAGTGTAAAATTAATAGTTAAAAATGTAAAAAAGATATATAAGTAAAATTTTATGTTAATTAAATGAAGCCCACGTAAATTACTTTGGTTACACTGATTTCAGTTTACTAGTTCAAAAACTTTAATTTCTCTTTTTCATGAAAAATAATAATTGAGCACTTATAAAATAAATAGCACACCGTATTATCAATCTGGTCGTTATAAGGTACTTTCATATGTTCACATGCACCGATCTTTATGCGTTAAAACTAACAAATTTACTTAAGATAGAGTTATTCTATTATACGTCTGATAATTTCGCTCAAAAGTAAATCTATGCAGCCATAAGCATATATACATATATATATGGAAAGAGTTAAATGTTTTATAAATGCATTTTACTGAACAATCTAGCAGCTAATAAGTACATGGATATCTCTAAAACTGGAGTTTTATTCCATGAAAAATATTATGTTAGCGTTTTTTTATTATAACCTAACCAAATTCATTTGTATCTAGTGTCAGATAATCATTGTTTTAGCATTTTTTAAAGACTTTTAAGAAAATTCTTGGAAATTTTTAATGGACTACCGTACCTTGACTATTCTTCCCTTTCTCTTTTTACACTGTTTGGAGTAGGGGGCATACGGTTCGGTTTTGTAGTCAAACGGTCAACTGAATCGAATGGTTCGGTTTTACTTCTGATAATCTGTAGTCAAACCGCTGGTTTCAACTTTCGGTTCGGTTCAATTTGGTCGATTTAATTGGTTTAAAATATAAGTAAAACCAGAGTTGATAAATTGTTTGATTGATTTATTTTAGGTTCGATTTGGTCAATTTTGTGTAGATTTTGAATAGATTTATATGTAAAAACCAACATAATAGTATAAAAAATGTTAAGTTTGGTTAGGTTCTGTTCAGTTTTTGAATAGATAAAATATCAACCGAACCAAACCTTTCGATTTTTGCAATTCTTCATCTACATCTACCCAATTGGATTCGGTTTCATTGTCGGTTCGGTTTAAAATAGTTCAGTTTGGTCGGTGTTTTGTTCACCCCTAGCATGGAGAATTGTGATATTACAGGCAATATATGTTGATTCATTAAGGTTGACTTAACAGTCTGAATTTATGAGAAGAACTCTCAATTTCGATTATCAGTATGTGGAGGAGTGTATAAAAATAAAATGTCTGCTTAATAACTGCAATTAAACGAAACACTATTAAACAATCTTGCACGATAATTGCAAGTATCAACTCTCCTTAGGACCTCTGTTTTGCTAAAAAAAATCTTTTTTTTTTGTTTTAAATGGTTCAAATTGGGATTCAAATTCATAAACTTTTCATTTTGTTGGCAAGTCCGACCAATTAAATTGAATAAATAGTTAAAATAAACTGGGTTTTGAGGAAACAAAGCAAATTAAAGATATTGCAATTCGTAATGCATAATAATAATAACAACTATGACTTGTATAAATGTTCTGAAATTATCTTTATTTGAACATAAATATAATTTGAACAGGTTTTTCTTCTTTTTTGATATTGTAGTCTTATAATATATACAGTAAAATTACCTTGAAGATTGGAGGTTTGTCTTGTTTTATGCTAATTTACTGTTTTGTGAATTAGTTTAACAAAATTTTTACTTATAAAAAAATATAATGATTAGAGTTCTTGCATGCCTATTTGTGGTTGCACAAATCCATAGGAAGTAGAACCACCTAACTACAAGGCAATTTAATTAAGGGACATATGATTGGCATAGACTTATATATAAATATATAACGTTGGGTTTGCTTCAATACTGAGCGTCCACACTTAAAGATATAAACGTCTTAATTTCGAAACATACAAAGACTTTTGTATACCTCAGTCTTTGTATACCTCTTAAACAGGTATACAAAGATTTAAAGTTTTTAATAAAAACATTTTACTGAACAATCTTGCTGAGAATAAGTACATAGATATCTCCAAAACTAGGAAACTAGGGTTTTCTTCCGTGAAATATGTTAGCGTTTTATCATTATAACCTGAGGCCAAGTAAGTAATTGTATAACGTGTTTTTAGACTAGTAAGAATTTTTTTTTTTTAAATTTTTAGTGGATTAACTATTCTTTCCCTTCTCCTTTCACATTGCAATTTGGAACGCCTAGCACGCCAAGGGAAAAAAAACATTTGACAAAAAATAATGAATATATAGTACTTGCGGGCCTTTTTGTGGTTGACTTATGACCTACGTGCACAAATCAAATAGGAAGTAGAAGCACCTAATTCCAAGGCAATTTAATTACGGGGCATATGATTTGAAAAGACTCATAAAAGCCTATCTGCCATATTTTTTTTTCATTTTTCTATATTTATTTATTATTAAGGGAAAATATTTTTCATAATAATCATAAAAATTTGAATATTCTTGAAGTTTAAACTCAATATTTCTTGATATTAAATTTGAATGTTTAATAACTGAATTATTCAATCTCAATTTATTTGTCATATTTATATGTAAATATATAATACAAATATTTATTTATAAAAAATAATATAGATATTTGAAATACCCTCTAGACCGAAAAACCCCAGAAAAAAAAGTCAATTCTTGATTTTATTCGTTTAGATCGCAAAAATTACAAAAGTAATCCAATCTATAAAAAAAAAGAAAAAAAATCAAGCTTAAAGTTAATATCCATGAACCCTCAGACTAGAAAAAGATTAGATAATTAATAATAAGTATTTTAATGTAATGAGCCATTAAATTATAAGTTTACAATTTTTTACTACAAAATATATTGGCTCATATTTTAAGAAAAGTTTTGACCGGATGGCAAATTATGTTGCATGTTTGTTAGCATGTTACAATTTTAACTGATATTTAATTCACCGCAAATCGCCGGTATGTCTTTTGGGTGATTCAGAAGTTCTTGATGGTTTTCTTAAAATAAAAAGAAGTTGACCCTTGTGACTTCAATTAGATCAGGTAAAGCAATAATCAACCAACTGAATGAAATATTAACAACCAATTATTTTTAATTTAAATGATCAAGCTGAAGTGAAAACATTTGTAAAGGCTAAATAAAATATAATGGAATTAGATAAATACGGTCCGATTTTCGTATTTAATTGAATTCTACCCAAATCTTTAAGATTTTCCAGGCTATATTTTGCAGAGATCGTTAAACAAATCCTGAAAGCACGTCCGGATTTTTCATGGAAGAAGGACCAAAATGGTTGCATTCCACTGCACTTATCTTGCAGCAAAGGCCACCTTGATGTAACCAGAGAGTTACTGAGATTCGACATTGACCTTTCTTCCAAACAAGACAATGAGGGTCGCACTCCTCTGCACTGGGCCGCCATTAAAGGCCGTCTCAACATCATCGACGAGATTCTCTCTGTGAGCCTTCAATCTGCTGAAATGTTGACTAATCATGGAGAGACCGTCCTTCATCTAGGCGTCAAGAACAATCAGTTTGATGCTGTCAAGTTCCTGTCGGAGAATCTCAACGTCTCCAAGCTTGTTAATAGGCCTGACAATGATGGCAATACTGTTCTGCATCTCGCAACTGCTGGAAAACTTAGCACTGTAAGATCCTTAACTTGTCACTATATTTTCTTCAAAACGCACAATACTCTTAAATACATTTGATCCCTTTTCTTTTAGCCTTTTGAATTCAAACTACTCGATCAACAAGCTATTATTTTGGTGGTTAGCATGTTGATCCTAAATGAATTTTACAAGCTTTCAGTTCTGGTTCGGGTGACTTGTGATGCGCGGGACACGAGGATGGTTTAGATTGAATTTTTAATCTTTCAAGAACTGTGAGTAATCCATGACTGCAAAATGAGCCATTTATTTTTAAGTAACTTTGCAGTTTATTAAATCACGTGGATGACTCAAATTTCTTAAAAGATTAAAATTCAGTCCAAGTCGTCTCCGAATATCCCACACCATAAGTTACGCTGACCGTAATTACAATCGCTAGCTTTGCAATTGTTAATCATGTCAATTTATTTATTTTTAACAGTATAATCTAGCATTTTGGTCTATCAAAAACAAATGTCGTTAGGGTAATATCTAAAAAAAATGTTTTTAACAATTTTAATTATTGCTCAATCTTTGTTGCTGAAATCAGATGGTGATCTACCTACTGAAGATTGGTGCAAACGTAAATGCAATAAACAGCAAAGGGCAGACCGCTCTTGACATTGTTGAATCTGAGGTGAGCAATTCAGGAGCTCTTTTAATTTTACCAGCATTGAAAGAAGCAGGGGCCAATAGATGTGATCAATTGCCACCAAGTAGCAGTCTTGAAATTCCGCAAATAGAACATGACATGACCCCCACATCAACACCAAATAGGCTGCCTAAGTCTCCTACTACGAGCCGTGAACATCACCGGCACCGCCATAAGCAGATTGAGCTGCAAACTGAGGGGTTGCGCAATGCCAGAAAGACTATTACGGTTGTAGCAGTTCTAATAGCTGGTGTTACATTTGCTGCAGGAATAAACCCTCCTGGTGGTTTTAACCAACAGACTGGAATAAACTTAATGGGTAGACATGCTTCTTTCAAGGTGTTTTTGGTGTGCAACATCGTGGCATTGTTTTCGTCCCTTGGCATTGTCATTGTCCTAGTCAGCATCATCCCTTTTCGGCGACAATCGATGATGAATTTACTAGCGTTGACACATAAAGTGATGTGGCTTTCCACGTCATTCATGGCGGCCGCTTATGTGGCTGCCATGTGGACGGTGATCCCACGTGGATGCGGGACGGTGTGGGTGTTGGCAACATTGGTTAGTATTGGTGCAGGGGGCACCTTAGCAATTTTTGTAGGATTGGGGTATTTGTTGGCTAGACATTGGATGAGAAAGTCGGAATGGAGGAAAAGCAAGGAAAAGAGAAAGGATGGAAGCCCAACTAGTAGCATTAGCCGAGTTGAAGAAATGCGGATTATAAGAAGAGGTAGCAGTGACACAACTAGTAATTCGGATGTTGATAGCTCGGATCAGGCTGGTTATCACTTGTATTAGATGTTTTTGTGGTTAATCAGACTCCGCCCTGGAGATTATGAGATTGAATTCTCGATCTAATATATCATATCTCAGAATGACTTTAGTATTATTAGACTACAAGTCGATTTTATCTGATTAGCTTAGATTGATCCACTAGGAAAGAAAACATCTACATTGATTGATGGAATGAGTTAGAGTCATTGCTTTGCAGATAAATAAATTGATTGTGCCAGGAATATTTGCAGCAAAAATTGGACTAGAAAAACAAAAATCATATTCATGATGTCGTATTGATAACACTTGTTGAATACAATAAAGAGGAAATGTGTGCAAGTAATATGAAATCATCACACATTTTCTTGTCTTCTGTATTCTAATTCGTGCAGGGTTCTTTGTCGACCTGCAAACCATTGAATTGTTCGACGAGCTATAGGCAACCACAGCCTTCTAATCCTTTCTTCTCTTCCACTGTTTTTAGGGGATGTATATTCTTTTGTTCTGTTTTTCGTACTTGACTCTCTAAACCTGGAAAAGTTTACAATTTCTGACATTGATCTCTTCGCAGAATGATTGATCAGTTTCGATGAACTTTCATGAGTTTGCAGAGCACAAACATCGCTTGAACTTGAAAATGAGTAACTTCTGTCAATGCTACTAATCTTGGATTCATACAACCTCTTCCTAACCATGTTCTCCTTAATCTTATCTAAATTTTCGTGCATCGATAAGCTCACTGCATACGAAGGGGAGAATCTGTTGATTGACATAACACTGATCATCTCAGACTTCAAAGACAGTAAGTCTGAAGAATTGACGTCGCTCCAACGATTCTTGACAATGACATCAGAAATAATTATCTTATGCTTGAACTTATGCAAAATTTTCCAGTTACCATCAGCATTACGTTCATGAATTAGTAATTCCTCTGCTTTTCCTTCGTGGTTGCTACCGATGTTAAATCTCGATGATCCTTGATCATCTTGCTCTCTTTGAACGAAGAGTTCGATATTGGGATCCTGCGTAAGATTCGAAGGGCTTCGTGAATATCTCAAACTTTTCGAGTAAGTGAAGCTGTTGAGGTCTTCAGGATTGAACTTATACCTGCAAAGAGGACAGCTAGAGTGACATTCCAGCCACTGATCAATACAGTTTTTGTGAAATGCGTGCCTACACTTTGGCAACAACCGAAGAACCTCTGAATCTTCGAATTTTGATAAGCAAAATGAACACTCCAGTCCTTCTTTCGAGCCTTAAGTGAAGAAAACCTGAAGAAAGGAAGTGAATCAATCACTTTCCTGTCAATCCCAGAAAATCTAGACCCCGACCGAATAAGCCCTTGAAAAGTTTGGCGATGATTATTTCGGATGTGACAGAATTTGGCATAGGCAAGTATGAGAAATGTCAGAGAGATCATCACCGAAACAATCCCAAGGATTACTGCAAGGCTCGGGCGCAGTGGCTTCAGGACGCCTGCAGCTTGAGATTCTGATGTATTCTGTGCTTTGACATAGAAGACTAAGCAAAGAATTACAAAAAACACTCCTGCTTGACTCATTGGAGATGGCCTCATTTTTTCATGTCACAATTTTGCAGAATGCTTCTGTAATGGACATCTTGTCAGGAAAATGCTTGTTCTGATTGGAGAATCTTTCTCTGACCAATTGATCATAAGAAACAATCTTGTAACTTTCAACTATTCTTGTGATCTTATTTTATGCGAGATGGTCCCCGGAGTATTATGAGCTTGTTCTTCTTTGTCCATTTGTGCTGTCTTAAGATTCTGTCAAATATGACGGAACCACCATTTCATTTTCTTGTCTTATCGCAGAATTGCGGAACCCATTACTGAATGAACATTTTTAGACAAAAAAATGGTCGTTTTTATGCATATATGGAGGTTCCTGTTATACACAAATTGAAGATTCTCTTAACCAGTGGGCTTAACTTATTGGTACGGGTCAACTCCATCATTGAGGAGTTGCAGATTCCATTCCAATGAAAGCAAATTAAATGACATACCAAAAAAAGAAGTTGAAAATTCTCTTCTAGAACCATTGCAGCTTTGCTTGAGAACATGACCGTTGTGAAGAGACCTTTTTCTTTGAGGAATTACATTGGTGTCCCTGAAATTTATCGTAATCTCTCATGCGTTCCTATGTTTTGAAAAAAAAAAACTCATATCATGTCTCTGCTCTTAAACACTGTCCGTCAGAACTGATGAGACAAGTCCGTTTTGGTGACGTGGCATGTGTCTCACATGTCAACGTGGTTGTAAAAACTTTTTTGCCCTTTTATTAAATTTATTATTATTTTTTTCTCTCTTTTCCCCTCTCATGTCTCTCTGCCTTTCTCATCTCTCTGTCTTTTTCTCTCTCCATCTCTCTCACTCATTGTCTCTGTTTTTCTCATCAAAACCACTCATTCGTTGCCCTTCTTTCACGTCCTTCTCTCTCAAAACCACATCGTCACTGCAAACCACGTCTCTCTCTCTCTCGCTCAATCCGACTCTCTGTTTGTTTTTGCAATGCCATCTCCTAGCAATGCCAAGGAGAGGAAAGGGACAAACAACGCCAAAGAAAAGGCAAACCTCCATACTACAAAAATCGAAACCCAAAATCACAATTTCAGTAAAAACCTAGCAACATTGCACAAAACCCAGAACAAAACTGAATTTGCACAAAACCAAGAATCACAAAACCCATAAAACCTAACATCAAAAATTCAATCAAGAAGACAACACATTAAAGAGGAAGTACGCCGGACCTAGAATTTGCACAAAATCCAGAATCACAAAACCCATAAAACTGAATTTGCACAAAAACCAGGATGACAAAACTGAATTTGCAAAAACCTCCAATGTCTCATTCTCTCCTCGATCGATCTCCTCTCTTTTTCAGTCTTGTTCTCTCTTTCGTCGGTGTCGTCAAAGAGGAAGCGGCAACATCGCTGTTTTGATAAAGGGGATGGAGAGAGGAAGCGACAACGTCGTGAAAAAGGAAAGCAGAGGTTGTGGGTGTGGGTGATTACATAAGAGAAGCAGAGGAGAGAGAGAGAAAGAACAAAAACACCATGAGAAGGAGAGAGAAAGCGTAGAAGAGAGATAGGGAGAGAGGGAGAGGATGTGAGTGAGGGTAAATAGGTCTTTTTTTATTTTACGTTAAGATAACTTAACGGTTAAAATCACAGGGATGCGATAGGAGCCTTTTAAAAACATAAGGACGTAATGGGATATTACGATAAACCTCAAGGACGCCAATGTTATTCCCTCTTTTGCTTTCGGATAGAATTTGGTTACAAATAAGAGTCAACTGAAGTGATGCAGACCAATTAGCCTTACAATTTATGGAGAATCTGGATTTGAAAAAAAAAAAAGGGTTAGAGTGCGGGGCAGTGCTTCAAAGGGCCTTTTTTTTTTACACCGTTGAGTTTTCTCGTCGCAGCCAAGTTTCGAGCCCAAATTCGACTGTTTGAAGTTCCTTTTCGGCCAATAAGATTTTAAATACAAATAAAGGACTCTTAAGATTTTAAATACAAATAAGCAAAGCCAAACGATTATTCTTGTTTGAGCACCAAATTTTAACAACTAATACACATGTTTTAAACATCCATACGATTAACAGAAGCAGCCACGCAAATGTGTAGACGCTTTTTTTTTTAAATTTTCAGTCCTTAGTCTTTTCTGTTATCTTCATTTTGGTCCATTCTTTTTTCCTTTTTTTTTTAACATTAGTCTTTTGCTTTCACCTTTTTCACCTGGACCAAATTTTTTCTTAACATTTGAATTATGTTTTTATTTTGTTTTCAGCCTGCTCTTTCTTCCAACTTTTTTTTTTCAAAAGCTAAATATCAACATTAAATAAACATTTTTATTAATTTTAAATAAAAATTTCATTTTTCTAAAACTTAGAAACTTTTAAAAATTTAAAAAAAAAACTTTAAATAAAATTTAAATAAAATTTTTCAAAATTTAAAACATTTTTAAAAAAATTAAAATCAACTATTAAGTTTTTTTCCTAAAAATCGAAAAAAAAAGCTATAATAAATCGTTTGAAAACTTTTTTAAACTTCAAAGCTACAACTATATGAACTTTTGAAACAGTAAAAAACAACCATAAATAAACTTTAAATAAAATTTGAAAACTTTTTTGCAAAAGAATTTAAAAACTAAAAAATAACCTTAACTAAACCTTTCAAAATGAAAATGAACGAACAAAAATGCGAACTTGCTACAGGCCTTTCCAAACATTTCAATTTTTGAAACTATGAAACAACTTTTCTGAAAATAAACTATGAAAAAACTTAAAAAAAATAAACAAACATATATAAACTTAAAATTAACCTTAAAAAATTTAAACAACTTTTTTAAACTTCAAAATAATTTTAAATCAACCTTAAATAAACTCTTTAAAATTTTTAGTATTAAAATATTTTTTTTGAAAAAAAAATCACTTTAAAAAACCTAGAAAATGAAAAAGCCAACAAAAAAAATGGTTTATAGAAACTTTAAACACTTTCTAAAAACTAAAAAACAACTTCACGAAAACGTTTTAAATAAACTTTTGATAAACCTAAAATAAACTTTATATAAATATATTAATACTTTAAAAACAAATTTTTAACAAATAAATATTTTTTAAAAATTAACGGAAAAAACTCAACAAATAAATTATATTTATAAACTCAAGTGGAAACAATTATTTCAAATATTTTGAAATAATTTTTCCAAAGTAAAAAAAAAATAAAATTAGGTTGAAAGGGAGCAACTAGGATGCTTGAACAAAACAGGTTTAAATAAACCGTTTGAAAGTCCTTAGTAAAAAGATAAACATTTTATAAACTTGGAATTATTAAAAAAATCAACTCTTCATAAATTATAATTTTTTAAAATCTATTTTTTTTTTCAAACAAACTAAAAATCAACCTACATTAAACGTTCTTGAAAACCTTTTACAAAATTGAAATTATTTAAAATCAACTCTGCATAAAAAATCAACCTAACATCAACTCTATATAATTTTTTTTAAATCAATTTAAAATCAACTTTACATAAACTTTTTATAAATCTTAAAAAACAACCTATAATTAACTTTACATAAACTTTACATAAGTTTTTTAAAATCAACTCTACATACACTCTACATAAGTTTTTTAAATCGGCCTTAAATCAATTTTACATAAACTTTTTAAAAACCTAAAAAAAAACCTAAAATCAACTCTACATAAAATCTACGTATTTTTCTTAAATAAAACTAAAATCAACTTTACATAAACATTTTAAAGACCTAAAAAGCAACCTAAAATCAACTCTACATAAGTTTTCTCAAATCAAACTAAATCAAATTTACATAAACTTTTATAATAAAAAATCTTAAATAAAATGTTTTTCATAAACTTTAAAATATCCTTATATAAACTTTATATAAAATTTTTCTCAAAATGTTTGACAACGAAACTACATTTTCAAAATAAATAAAAACTAAATCAATCTTTTATTAAATTCTAAAAAAGTTTTAGGTCTAAATAAACCCTAAATAAACTTAACATAAACTTTTTTAAACAGTCACCTAAAATTCTTAATTTTTATAAACGTAAAATTTAAATAAAAATTTTACAAATTTTACAAATTTTTTCCAAAAAATTTAAATAAACATAAATTTAGAAATAACCTTATGTAAACTTAAAAATAAAAAAAATCAATTGGAATTTATTTTTCAATTTTTCATTTTTTGCCCCTTTTATTTTTTTGTTATTTAGTTCAAAATTTCTTTTATTTCTAATTAATTTTCATGTTTCTTCCAATTTTTATTTTTTTAATTTTAAATTAAATAATCTTTAAAATTATTTTTTTGAAATCATTAGAAACAAACAATAAACTTAAAAAAAAACCTGAAATAAACCTTTTCAAACAATCAAATATATCCTTTATAACTTAAAACTAACCTAAATAAACTTAAAAAGTTTACTTTTTAAAAAACTTGTAATATTTGTTTTAATAAACTGAAATACAACTTCAAATAAACTTAAATATACTTCTTAAAAATCTATAATTAAATATAAAAAAGTATTAATTTTTTAAAATAAAAATAAAAAAGCAAATCCATAGCCAATCAACCAATATAGATCTCTCAACCCTAGTAAAACCCGCCGTCAACGACCACGAAATCCAACCGAAACCTTGGAAAAACAACAAATCGTCGCTGCCTTGATTTAACAACAACAACAAACACTAGATCTACTCAAAACACACCACAATAACAGATCTGACGCCATTCAAATCTAAAGAGGAATCGAGGAGTGGATCTTAAACAATAGTGGTAATGCATAACCTTAGCTTCAATCGAGAAGCGATAGCATTGGAGAAGAGAGAGAAGGATGGAACTAGAGAAAGAGTTAAAGGATGATTCAGATCTGGAAGCTGAAGAAGTGACGTCGACGGAGAAGAGAGTGAAACAAAGAGAGAAGGAGAGAAGAGAGGAGAGACATAATTGTTGAGAGGAAGAGAGAGCGTGTTAATAGAGAGAATGAAGGGAGAGGAGAGGAGAGGAGAAGAGAAGAGAAGAGAAAGAAATAAAGGATGAGAAATGAATGATGAGAATGACGAGAGAAAAAGAGCGAATAAAAGGTATGTTAAGGAGAGAATAAGTATGTTAAGAATTTCCTGCGTGGAAGTGTAAAATGTAGGTAAAGAAAAAAATGCCCACGTCCGTTAGTTTCAAAGAAAAGGAGGAAAATGTTATTCACAATGTAATTACTCCTAGTTTTTTTTTTGCATGTATGTTGCACTTAAATCTTATTTTTATAAATAAGATATCAGTCGAAATACAGATAGATTTCAGAGAATTTATTATGATTATATAACCCAAAAAAAATATTACTACTATAGATATTCAGAAAAAAAAAGATATACTACACAATAATAATATTTATATAATAGTTTATCCTAATTATAGTTATTTAAATTTAAACTTGTTGATAAAAGAAAAAATTAGTTATGCTAATAAGGATGAATAGTCTCAATTTTACACTTATACTTATATGTAATGTAGTAATATCGTCCATAATTAGATGAACTCAAAGCCAAATGAACTTATTGACAAAGAATCATAAATTAATGTAAATGAACTCAACCATTAAAAACGACTTATCTAATATAATTATCTAACTAACAAATCTATAAACATTACACGTGCTAGCATAATTATAAAATAAAACTGCACTTCATATAATAAATTTTCAGTTTTAAAGATACTCATATAAGCTAGGAACAATAAGTTTTGTAATCATCTTATATATTGCAAGTGTACGCAGAGGATGTAGAATTGTAAAATATTAGAACTCTCCTTTTAATACTTATCTAATTACTATAATTATCAATTACTTATAAAACAAAAGACTTAGAAATATTTATGAATTAAAAAATAGATAAAAATGTCCAAATTTTTTTTTCTCATATCTGTACATTTATATATGTTATGATATGTTCGATTTTAATACTATATTTTGACCTTTTTGCCCCTTTATTTTTAGGGTTGGTTCTGAACAATATTTATTCGTGTTTTATTGTTGGTGGCCGACAGTTTTGAACAAGTTTTAATAAGAATTTATATCATTTCCCAATTTTGCTATTATTTGAATCAACGAGTTTGATGTTTTTTTTTGGTATTTTCCAACTAATAAGAAATAGAAAATTAGATTTCTGGTATTTTCTTGAATCAATAGATTTTCAATTATTTAATCGTCTTGTTTGTAAGCTTCCGCTACGTCATGAAGTCTTGCTCTGAATCCATAAACCCAACCTGGATTAAATTTTGACTGCAACCACATCAGTTCATTTGCTGCAAAATGTACTGAAATAAGGCCAAAGAGAAACCAACATGCATCCCTTACTCCAAAATTTCCATACTGAAGCTTTGCAGGCCAAATTATTAAGCTTCTGCCTCATCCCCATAATAGTAATTAAATAATCTACGCATAATTTGAATTTTTCGATATGGTTTTGTACAAAAATCAAACATTAGGTACAAATAGCAGTCAGTTTATTTTTAATTTGTGTGCATAATTTAATAATAATTAATGACCATTAGTTGAGATTATCTTTTTGATGACATTCGGTATATAACAACAGGGGTAGACATAATCAAAAGTCTTGATTTGGATTTTACTGTTAAAAAACTGTCTAGAGAAGCTATAAGCCAAACAAAAACATCAAAGTTGCATTAGTTACAAGTTGACAATTAACAAAGATATGTTGGTTAAGCTAATTAATTAGGCATCCAAACAAAAACTCCATGATTACAGTAAGGTACCCTGTGTGGGAACAGAGTTATCGGTAGTACTAGTTTGTTTGCTACTGAATTTCTTTTCTGCATCTATTGTATAGCTATATAATTAATTTAAGAATATGAAAACACTTTTTAGATACCTTGTGGAGGGTGAATTGTCGTTTTTTCATATAAAAACAAAGTAAATAGAGGTGGAATATCGTCATTAGAAGTGTGTGTATATATAGACATTGAGATGTGAATGTTGATTTTGAAACATTTAAAATAAAAATTGAGCCTCTTAAAGACTTAGTCTACTTATTGAATTATTTAAACATTAAATGCATAATTTTAACATGTTTTTTAACACTCCTCTTTATCTTTAATGGTTGTAAAGTCCTTGTTTCTATATCAAAAAATGTTCCTCTTTGATTATGATATATCTTTTGTTTTCTTTTTGGAATGATATCATCTTCTCTTTTTAGTTGTTATCATCGCTTTTGGCATTTTTTGTTGTTATCGCCCCGTCATGCCTATGTGTTGTAATCGTCGACATTATTGGTATTTGTTAATGCAGTTGTATTTGTTGTTTTTGTCATCATTCTTGTGGTTGTATTTATTAGATATGTTGACTTGTAGTTGTTATTGTAGTTTTGCAGGTGTTTTTTTATCAATTAGTTGTGCATGTGTTGTAAGTTATATGTTGTGAATGTTGAATGAGTTCATATGGGAAGAACACATGGATATTTTTTCTTTTTTTTTTTGATTATTGATGTAGTGTAGTTTATACTTACTAGGTCTTTGAAGATCAAGGGAGTTTCAATACCATTTGTTGTTTTTTTTTATATAAAAACAAAGTAAATAGAGGTGGAACTGGGTCATTGGTAGTGCATACTATTGTTGTCTCAAAAAATGAATAACAATAATAATGAATATTCAAACAACTTGGCAATCGTGAACGTTGTTTCGAGACCTGAAAACACAAACAAAAATGAGATCAGAATGTTCCCCGGGTGAGTCTCCAATGCTCAAATCAATAAAGAGTTTGACAGAGTAATGGTGTATGTGGAGAATACAACATACCTTAGCAAGTTTTCCAGTCACTATTTATAAGGTGGAGAGTTGGTGGAATAATATTTGTAACGTTTCTCACCAATGATAATTGCAACATTTGTGTTATAATTTCGTCATTAAATACATTTAATGAACATTTTTGCTTATACCATATCAATTGCTCTCCACCCTTTTCTTCAATTTTTTCGGATATAAGAGTAAAAATCTGCATAAGCTGGGTTTCATTGCGAATATTTGGACTAGGGGCTTTTCAGTGATTATTTTCTTCAGTGGGGTGCAAAAACCTCATTGTTCAAAAAGTCAAGGACTTAGATTGTTGTTTTCTGTGCAACCACTGAGGTGACTCAGAAATTGCTTTCCGTTCTTCCCGAATTGGCTTCCTCAATCCATGCTTCCTGTTTTGATTCCTTAATTCAATCCTTCCTATTTTGTATTATTTCCTTTTTTTAAATCAATCCACTAATTAGTGCATATTTTTTTCCCAACGTGATTTTCTTCTCTATTCAAACACTTCTTATTTTCTTAATATTTTTCCTTTTCAATCATCGATTCAACCGAGGCCTTCAAACATTCACAGTTTGCTCACATAGCCTTTACCTTCTCCTTCGATCTGCTTATTTCTCTTTACGGTTGTTTTTTCTTCTTCTTTATTTTTCTATCTACGGTTTATTTTCCTGCTTCGTTTTGCTGGCTTCTTGTTCTTTTTCAGTTCTTCTATTTTCTTCTTTGGTTCTCTATTTTCATTTTCTTCTTCATTTCTGTTTTGCTCTTCTTTTGTTGCAGCAGCGGCTTCGTCTCCTTAGTTTCTTCTTTTTCTGGAGGCGCCGCAAGGTCAGGGACAACGGGGCAGCGTTCATGACTTGGTCTTGAATTGAGGAGAAGAAGTGATCCACTGTTCAGTTTTCTGATTGGAGGACCGTGACAATAAACACCAAAACAACATGTCGTTTCACCTTGTTGCTGTGTGAATGCTTTGCTGTGTGACTTGTAGCTCGACGGTCCAAGACTTTGCGACTTGCCGTTTCAATTTTTCTTCTTTTTTTGTCTTTTTTTGTCCTTTTTTTCTTTTCTTTTCTTTTTGCAGGCTACTCCTCTTTGAGATTTTCAACAAACAAAGTGTTGTTCGAGATGTTCGAGAGACGTATTGTTCAAGAAATCAGACAACTAGCTGTTGCTATTATGAACCAGACCACTTGTCGTTGCTGTTATGGACCAGACCACTGGCTGTTGCTGTTGCATACCAGGTATCGATGCTCGTAGGTCATGGCTTTGTCGAGCTCACTGACTCACCTCACCGAGCTCACCAATTCATAGAGTCCACCATCACCAACTCGTTTTGCAGAGATCACAATCCCCCTTCACATCGTGTAGTTCGTGATCTCCACTCCACCTCGTGAAGTTCGTCATCCACTCCACCTTGTGAAGTTCACCATCTCTTCATGGAGTTCAGCTCCTAGTGAGATTTAACATTTCTACGCCACATTGCAAAGTTCGCCATTTCCCCGCGAAGTTCATCATCCCGAACCGTCTCGCGGAGCTCATCATCTCCTCGTGAGGTTTAGCATCTCTGCTCCACCTTGTGGAGTCTGCCATCATCCCATGGATTTCATCTTCTCATGAGGTTTAGCGACTTGACCCCACCTCGCAGAGTTTGGAATCTTCCTGTACAATTCATCATCCCGACCCTATATCGCGGAGCTCACCATCTCTTCGTGCAACTCACCTTCTTGTGAGGTTCAACATCTTGACCCCACCTCGCGGAGTTTACCACCTCCTCGTGGAGTTCATCATCTTAATCCTACTTTATTGAGTTCATCATCTTCACCATACTAGTGTTCAGGGACTTTCCACTAGGTAGGTGATCGTGATGAGGATCAAGCTTCTTGTTTTATCTGCTAATCATGTGCTTGTTCATGTGCTTTTCTTTCCTATATAATTTTTTTGTATCATTGATCCTCAATCATTTAGCCAAATGACTTTTCGGGCAAGTGATTTCGATTGAGTCTTAGTACTAGTAGTAAGAGTTGACTGGTTTATTGAAGACGGAGTGCGTTGATGACAATACTAATTGGGGTTTCACTTGCCAAATGCCTTAGCGAATAAACCGTTGCTTGTGTTCATGGCAATACATCTTGGGGTTTCACTTGCCACATGTCTTAGTCAATAAGTTGTCGCATGCATTCATGACACTACCATTTGGGGTTTCACTTGTCATACGCCTTAGCTTTTTATCATTAGTCAACGCCTGGTTTTCTGCATACTTGATGAATATATGTGACGTTCAATTTTTCACTACATGTGTTCTATAATGAGCGTCTGGTTTTTCGCAAGCTTTGTGCTCCATTGTCACATCGCAGTATGTCCTTTCATCACATGTTTTCATAGTGAGAGCTCGGTTTCTCGCAAGCTTTTCTACTCACTTTGCATATTGGTCATATGAGAGCTTGAGTTCTCGTAAGATTTTATACCTACGGTTTAGTTCTTCACCTCATGCTTTTGGTGAGGGCTTGAGTTTTAATAAGCATTTCTACTCACGCAGCTTTAGGAACCTCTTATTCTTTACTGCATGAGTAAATGGTGAGAGCTTGATTTCTCGCAAACTTTTCTACTCACATTGCTTTTTAGCAATTTCAAGATTGTTCTTGTACGTTGATGGTGAGGAGCCAATGCTCGAACTTACTCCATGTTTTTAGAACTTTTGGTTACATGAGCCCAGTTTCTTGCATGCTCTTTTCATTGTGCGTGGTTAAGCACTCAGCTTTCCTCAACCTGTTCTTCACCCACGAAAGAAGTTATTTACGCAAAAAATAAGGCATATTATTTATTCAAGATAACAAGTTACACAAGATAAAGATAACAAAACTTAAAGAATTCAACTTCTTATCACCATCAGAAGTACACTCAACAACTGGAACCTAATATTTCAAGTGGCAACATGCCTAGTTGGTCCTATGATGATCACCTCTTTAGTCGTCGTTCTTCCTTTGTTGCCTTGTTTCACCATTTGGCTCCTTTCTTGATGCTTCATCATTAACAAATTAGTTCAAGTGCCTCTCTCGAACCAAGGTCTTGATACGATTCTTTAGTTTTCGATAATTGTTCGTGGAGTGTCCACTTGTGTCATGGTACCGGCAGTAGGTGTTTGCATTCCTCCCTAGAGGCTTGTCAATTATTGAGGGAAAGGAGATGAGTCCAAACTCGTTTAGCCATTGTAATTCTCAAAACGAAGGCTAATGAGTGCTCTAGAGTCTCCTAACTTCTCTTTCTTCTTGTTCGAATCCTCTTGGGCCTTTTTCTCCTTCCTTTTCTTCTCCTTGTTGTCCTTGGTTCCTATGATCTTCATGGCCTCAGACTGCAGTATATACTTGCTCGTGTGAACGAAAAGATCTACTAAGGTCTTCGGCTGGTCTAGGGACAATGACTTCTGGAGTTGGATCAATCGTGTCCCTTGCAACATTGTGGCTACCGCCACTCCAAGTTGCAGACCATGGACTTCAAAAGTGGCATTCTTGAACCTATTCACATACTTCCGCAGAGTTTCCTTCTCACTCTACCATACACTCAGTAGGTATGTGGCATCCTTCTTCCACTTGTTGTTTATGATAAAAGCGTTGGCAAACTCTTTCCTCAGCTGGTTGAAGCAAGAGAGCGAAGCCTCCTTCAGTCCATTGAACCACAAACGAGCATGGTCCTTCAACGTGATCGAGAAATCAAGGCACATGATAGTATCCTCCCATCTGTAAGCATCATAATGGCCTTGTAGTTTTGAACATGTTCGTGCGGATCCTCCTCCCCAAGAAATTTGATAGTTTTATCATTCTGAATTTTGGAGGAAGGAAGCTTTTTCATAACCTCCTTGGTGAACAGAGGTTTTGCTCTATGTGCTCTTCCTCAGTAAGAGCCAACTTCTTTTGCTCAAGCACTTCCTCATGCTTGCCACTTCTCGAACATTCATCGAGGATTGGGGCTCTGCTGCAGCCTTTCTTAGAGGAACCTAAGGCTCTTCTTTGCAGGTACTTTCCACCACCTCTGGGTAGTTCTCCCTTCTCGCCTCAGTTTGGGCTTTAGGAACAGGAATGACAAAGTTCTATTGACGAGGTAGAGGATTTGGTTACTCGGGAATGTGAGAAGGCTGTTGTAGAGTGTCACGCCTTTCTAGGTCTCCTCCACTTTGGGTACTTAGGGCATAAGCACAAAATGCGGATGAGAGTTGCGCTTGAGGAAGAATCTGCTAGAGCAAGTTGCCATCTCGGCCAAAGCCTTCTGGTTTTCTCGTTTTGTTTCCTAAGTGCTTCATAGTCAGCAAGTGGAACGGTGATGATGGTAATCCTCGAGACTCCGGCTCTGGCACCAACTTTCCTTGCATCTTCTTTGGGATGTCTGACTTGGTTTGAGGGTGTTTGCACCATGATGAACAAGTAGGTTGTTGTCAATGAACCTCTTCTCGAACATCTAAGAACAAGGCTTTTCGTTCAAGATTCTCACAGACGACACCAATTGTTGTTTCCTAAAAAATGAACAACAATAATAATGAATACTAAAAAACTTAGGGATAGTGAATGTCACCTCGAGACTTGAAAACACAAATAAAGATGAGGTTATGATGCTCTTCGGGTGAGTTTTCGACGCTCAAGTCAGTAGAGAATTTAACAAAGTAATGGTGTGTGTTGAGAATAAAGCAAATCTCAGCAAGTTGTCCAGCCACTATTTGTAAAGTGGGGAGTTAGTGGAGTAATATTTTTATCATTCCTCATCAATGATAATTGTAACGTTTGTGTTATAATTTCATCATTAAATACAATTAATGGGCATTTTTGCTTATGCCATATCACATACATTTTATTCATAATGAGCTACACATATATATATGCATTGAAATATTAATGTTGGCTTTATAAATTTTCAAAATAAAATTTCTAAAATAAAGATTGAGACGCCTAAAGACAATCTTAACATGTTTTTTAATATACATACATACGTGCATATATACATACATACTTCAACATATTTATAAGGGAAAATAATTTCTGGGTCCCTGGGGTATACTCTAATTAGTAGGTAGATCCTTGTGTTTTTAGGATGTTACATATACGTCTTTGAGATAAAAAAATCAGGTTACACTTAAGTTCTTCCGTCAGTGGTCCATTAATATTCTATTAATAAGTTGCTGAAGTGTCACCACATTAAATTTAAATAATTTTTTAAAGACAAAAATTCCCCTCTCAATTAAACTTCCTTTCTTCTTCATCTTTTTTTTTTCTAATCTGAACAATTCCTTAGGTTCTCATTCTCATCCTCTCTCAAACTCGCTCATAATTCAGCTACAAAATAACATAATAAAGGTGATTTACAAAAAAAAAATTAACATGGAGATTGAACAACTACAAAATAAAAACTTTTTTTCCCAAACTGGAAATATCTCATTAAATTTGATTAGAACAACTCTCCTCCCTGATCCATTGTGCCACCAGATCTAGGAGATTACAAAATAAGTGAGGTGGCCAATTTCCACATCTGACTGTCTTGGCCAAAAAATCAACAACCTTGTTTCCATTTCTATCAATCCAACTAAAAGTACATAAAAGGAATTGTTCTTTCATCTGATGACTATGATGAACAATTGCTACTACTTCCCATATGCAGTCCGAATATACTCCTTGTAATTCCTTGATTGCCTCTTGTGAATTTGACTCCAGTTGAACTTGCCTCCAATTATTGTTGATTGCTAACTGCAAACCCAAATGAATTGCCTCCATCTCCGCTTGAAGCACTCCATGAACTCTCTTTCTCTTAATAGCAGCATCAACAATTAAACTTGTAGAATTTCTTGCAAGAGCAACCATTCCTGCTGACCCATCTTCCAACTGCTCTGATGCACCCATCTTCCAACTACAAAACAAAAACTAATTATCATAGAGATTGAACAATTTCACCACTGTAAATCAAACACCATAAACAAAAAGCAAAATTCTTGGTAAAATTGAACACCATAAACAAAAAAAAAAAACAAATTGATTATTTACAACCCTCCATGCCTACAACCCAAAAGTTTTGTCCCTTCTCCATAACAACCCAGAACAAGAATGCTCCGGCCAATAACTCAGAAAATCAAAGCTCTCCAACAAAAAAGGATCCAAACCCAAAACCCATTATTCGTCCTCGCAAGAAAACAAATTCACAAAAATTCAGAACTGAAAATCCTAAGAATTGTGAAATTAAAACCTGCAAAAGTAGTCAACATTGAAAACCCAACATCCTCCAAGGGAAATCCCACAAAAATTTCCAACTAAAAATTCAAAGAAACCTACAATTGAAACCCTAACCCCATCGTCACCTCTACCAATAAAGCAGTCATCAATGCTTTTGAATTGCAAGTACTCCCGACCATGTCGATATTGAATTTGCGAGAGTAGATGCTTTTCAACTCTATTACCTCCAGTGATGTTGGTGTAGATCGACCTCGTAGTCATCGTCACAGTGGTGAGTTAAGGAAGAGGGAGGGAGGTACATCTCTGA
Organism: Flueggea neowawraea; assembly: GCA_948243855.1. Lineage (NCBI taxonomy): Eukaryota > Viridiplantae > Streptophyta > Magnoliopsida > Malpighiales > Phyllanthaceae > Flueggea > Flueggea neowawraea. Next base: position 5,430 of record CAODLS014149121.1, on the reverse strand, counting down.
AACTAGAGAGAGAGAGTGAAAGGGAGTGATGTGGGACTGATGATTGGAAAAGAATGAGATGCAGAGGTGTGAGGTGAGGCGGGTGAGGGTGAGGAAGAGAGAGGCGAAAGTGACCAGTGGATGAGGATGAGAGACTATGGGTAAGGGTGAGGAAGAGAGCAAATGAAAGAACGAGAGGATTAGGGTTTATGTCGACTGAAAGAGAGAGCAAAAACTCTGTGTTTTCATTTTTAAGGAAGGGTAGTTAGGTCATTTCATTTCTTCATTTACTCTGTCAATTAAAATCATGTTTTAGGGATGTGTATGCTACATCTAGAAAAAGTAAAGATCTACCTACTAATTAGAATATACCTCAGGACCTGAAAATTATTTTCTTGATTTACAATTATTTATCTTTTTTTTTTCATCTTTGATCAAAATAATACTTTGAACAACAATATTAATCAAATGCATACATCTATTTGACGTGAAAGTACATTTTTTATTTTATTAACTAAATAGAAAATAACACTTTTTAGTTTAGCGGTGTCAAAACAACAATAATAACACCACCAACCATACTTTAAATCTCATCTAGCATTTCCATGCCTAGGCTCCTCATTAAATGAATCCCATAAAATGCTTAAGAAATTCGATCGGGCATTAAAACAAAGATTCCATGATGACCATATGGAAACCTTTGGGGAAGATTGATAGTGGCAATTGGCGAACTGATAAAATTTTTTGCATCAATTTTGTTCACTTGCCAAAGAACAAATAGATTATCACTAATTAAAGCAATCAATAACATCAGTACTTTTGAGGGCTTCATATATTGAGTTTATTTGAAAAGTGTAGAATTTAGCGAATAGTAGATATTAAATTTTTGAATATTGAAAAAGTATAGATAATGACGTGACTTTTGAGAAAAAAAATGTGTTTTTGAGTTGAATTAATTTTCTTGGTAATATGTTGAAGTTATCCTAGTAAAACATGGGTTATGGCAAAATGGGCATTGTCTTATTGTTTTAGATGGGCTTTAGGGTTAGGGTTGGTCTATGCTTACTAGAACTCTTGTAAAAGCTATAAATAGGTAGCTTAGAGAAACATAATTAACCTAAAAGGTGTATCACACGTCTTTCATAGTGAATAACAGAATTGTTCGCTCTCTCTGCCTGTGGACGTAGATCAATTTGATCGAACCAAGTAAATTCTGTGTTCTTGTATGTGATTGTTCTCTTCTATTATTTCGCGTTATTATATCATTTTGCCTAACAAGTGGTATCAAAGCTCTAAGTGTTTGTTGATTTAGATACTCAAGGGTTCAAATCTATTAAAAGAAAATGTCTTTGTACAAATTTGAGATTGAGAAATTTAATGGCTTGAATGATTTCACTCTGTGGAAGTTGAAGATGAAGGAATTTTTGCTTCAACAGAGGTGTGCTGAGGCGATATAAGGGGAAGATAGGTTACCGAAAGAATTGACAGCGGCGGAGAATGCTGAGATTGTGTCGAGGACAAATAGTGTGATTATGTTGAATTTGGCAAATGAAGTCCTGAAGGAGGTTGCCGATGAAACTACAATAATTGGCTTGTGAAAACATTGAAAATCAAGTACTAGAAGAAATCCCTAACGAACAAGCTTTATCAAAAAATGTTACTACATACCTTGCAGATGATAGAAAGTATGCAGATAAAAGATCATCTTGATAAATTTAATTGAATTATACTAGACTTACAAGGTGTAGATGTTAAGGTTGAAGATGAGGATCAAGCTATGATTTTATTGTGTTCTTTGTCGAATTCTTATAAAAACTTTGTGGATACTATGATGTATGGTATAGATAGTATCTCAATCAATAATGTTAAAGATGCTTTGCTATCTAACGAATTAAAGAAATTGGTTTCTAGTTCTATAGAAGGCAGTTTAGAATCTAGATTAACTATAAGAATGGGTAGAAACATGGAGAGGAATCATGAAAACAATAGTAGGTCACAATCGATGTCGAGATCTAAGTTGAGATTTTTTCACTATAAAGAGATTGGGCACATAAGAAGGCTTTGTCTACAGCGAAATAAGGGAAACAGACATGAATCAATAGCAATAGTGGTTCAGAATAATGCTGAGGTGAATCGGGAGATTTTTGACGAGGGAGAATGCTGTGAAGTTTTGACTGTTTCTACATCTACCTCTGTAGATAACTGGGTTATAGACACTTGAGCAGCTTATCACATGATCTTTTTTAAGGAGTTGTTTACTTCTTTTAGGGAGTGGAGTGGCAGTGTGAAATTGGGAGATGGTGAGGAGCTGAGTGTTAAATGTAGTAGTTCGCTACAGATTAGGATGTATGATGGGATGATCAAAATACTTGATGCTTGGTATGTCCCTGGCTTGCAGAAGAATTTGATTTCTGTTGATGCTTAGCTAAGCAAGGCTATGGTTTTTCTAGTAACCAATAGGGCTCTGGTAGTGATGAAGGGTAAATTGTAGAAAGGAATTTACACCTTGATGGATAACTCAGTAGCGGTGATTGGCTCTATTGTTGTTACAAGTTCAATAGAGAAGCAAGAGGAGTGCTCAAAGTTATGGCATAAGAGATTGGGTCATATGTGTGAAAAAAGGATAGATGTATTGAGTAAGAAATGACTATTAGGTGGCATAAAGACTGAGAAACTAAAGTTCTATGAGACATGCTTGATGATTAAGCATCATAGAGTGAGGTTTAGTGCTGAAAATCTTTCATCTAATGGTGTACTTGATTATGTTTACTCAGATTTATATGGTCCCTCTCCAGTGGAGTCTCTTGCTAGACACATATACTTTGTGACATTCATAGACGATTTCTCTAGAAAAATTTGGATATACTTTCTAAAATCTAAAGAGGAAGTGTTTGAGAAGTTCAATGAGTGGAAGATTAAGGTAGAAAATCAGACTGAAAAATAGTCAAGACACTTAGAATTGAGAATGGAGTCGAATTCTGTAACAGAGAATTTGATGAGTTATGTAGAAAGGACGGTATAGTGAGGCACCACATTGTACGAGAAAATCCATAACTTAATGGAGTTGCAGAACTAATAAACCAAACACTTATGCAACTTGCAAGATGGATGTAGCAAGACGTGGGTCTTGCATAAGAGTTTCAGACTGAGGCATTTAATACCATTGGGTATTTGGTAAATAGATTGCCAACGACTACAATTGTTGAGAAGATTCCACAAAAGGTATGTTCTAGTAAACTTGTAACTATTCTGACTTGAAAATATTTGGTTGTCCTGTGAGCGCTTGTGTTGGTGATGGAAAACTGGAGAGTAGGACAGTGAAAGACATATTTCTAGGGTATGCGTCTAGGGGCAAAGGTTACAAGCTATGGTGTGCTGAGAACGGTTCCCTGAAATTTATGACTAGTAGAGATATCTCTTTTGATGAGTCTGCTATGTTAAGTTAGAAGGTAGAGCTTGAAAATCTTACAGAGAACAGTAATATTGGTCTGGGTGCAAACCAAAATGTGCAGTTTGAGATAATTGAAGGGTGTCAACCTTGAAAAAATAGCCCGAGATCGATCGTGATAATTCACAAAGTGTAGTAACAAATGAATAGAGGTATGTTAAATTTGTTAATTTTGGTGATGTTAGTCCTATTACGTGTGTATTGGCTGAAGTAAGAAATATTAAGGCTAATAAACTGAAGTTGTATAAAGATGTATCACTGAGTAAGAGTGTAGAAAAATGGTCAAATACTATGGATGATGAATTGCAGTCCCTTGGTAATACAGAAAGCATGTGTGGTGATTTGTTGCTAGATGTGAATGATCAAGTCGCTAAGCCAACAACTGCAGAGAAGTTCAAGCATGGCTTGGACTTGGTAAATGTTCGCATAGTTTGAACTTGAAGCCCTTCAAGGCATGGCGGATGAGTAGTTCTATATTCTAAATTAAAAGAAGAAAGAAAAATCAATTCAAGATGGAGAATTGTTGAGTTGAATTGATTTTATTGGTAATATATTGAAACTATCCTAGTAAAACATGGGTTAAAGCAAAATGAGCATTGCTTTGTTGTTTTAGATGGGCTTTAGAGTTAGGGTTGGTCTATGTTGACTAGAACTCTTGTAAAAATTATAAATAGTTGGCCTCGAAAAGCATATGTAACCTAAAAGGTGTATGTGTCGTCTTTCATTGTCAATAATATAATTGATCGCTCTCTGTTCATAGACGTAGATCAGTTTGATCAAATGTAAATTTTGTGTTCTTGTGTGTGATTGTTCTCTTCTATTGTTCCGCGTTATTCTATCATTTTGTCTAACAATGTTAAATGTTATATGCTGAAATATTTTAAATGTTGTTGTTCCCAAATAGGCCGGTAATAAAAAAGATTTTAATTCGGATAAGATCAATAACCAATCAGTATTATAAGTTTTCTTTTTTAATCCATTTAAATTAAATTGTTTAGAATTCTTTTTACCTTTTCTAGGGAGAAGATAGAGAGGGCATAGGTAGCAAGTAGGGGTGGGCACGGGGCCTGGCCACCCCTAAAATCTTAAGCCCGGTATGTCTGGCCCAGACCCGCCCGATTAAAAAGGCTAGGTCTGGCCGAGCAGCCGCATGCCACACTTTTAATTTATTTTTTAATTAATCCAAAACATCCAATACATATTAAATACAATATTAACACTTCCACCAACATTATTTTTATCGAAAATACAATAAAAACATCCAAAAACATCGAATACATATTAATTCTCCATACAAGTACAATACATATTAAATACAATAAAAACAACCAAAATAAATTCTCCATACAATACATATTAAATAGAATAAAAACATCTAATACATACTTTGGCTATCAGTACATTCCATACTAAATCAACACAAAAAACAACAGTCAGTCACAAATCACAATAAAAAGCGTCAATCATTTATATAAACAGTACTAAAAATTTGTCTCAAAAAATAGATATTTCACATGGAACCATGCAGGTGCGGCTAAACAAAACCTTCACGGTCCATACATCAAGCAATATGTCCAATATTAACATACATCAAGTCCATTCACACCTTCACGGACACAACCTACAAAATATCTAAGGACCAACCTTTGCTCTGAAAATCCACAATTAAAAGACCCACCAGACGAAAAACTGTAATTAATTCACAATCATTCACAGTCCTCACAGACATTCAAACGAAAAACTCTAACATTGTTGGCGGAGGGAGATGCTACTTGTGGCTGTTATGGTGGCGAAGATGGCAACGTCGCAATTTGTGGCAGAGATGGGCGACGGTGAGAGGCGGAGTTGTCGTCGTCGACTATTGACAGAGAGAGATGGAGCGAAGAGACCAAAGAGGCAGAGACACAGAGAGTGATTGAGAGAAAAAAAGAGCAGTAGGTAGGATGAGGACGACTGTCGACTGGACGATTGAGAGAGGGAATGCGGCGAAGAGGTCTGTGACT
>CAODLS014148915.1:0-10715 GCA_948243855.1 Flueggea neowawraea | reverse complement strand
TTTATTTTTGTCAAGACTTGGGCTCTCCATCCTACAGGTCCATTTCCTTCATTTTCTGATGGACTTTGTGAGGCCCAATTGCTTTCCCTCCTTTTTTTCCAGAGATATGTTCCAGTTTTTGTTCCATGACTTGTTTCCTTTTCTTCCTCCCTAATTGATTTTTCTCAATGCAGATTTTGGATTCTTCCCTTTTAACTCCAGAATTTTCCTTGAAAGTTTCCAAAAAACTTCCTTCCGCAACAGTGTCTTTAAAACCCTATTTCTTGTTGTCGCAGGACTCCATGCATTGCTTTTATATATACATATAGTCTTCAAGTGAACCCTAATTTATATATTGCTCTCCATCTCCACCTATTTTTTTATTGCCGCCTGCCTTAGTTCTCAATCCAACAATCTTGGTTTGTCCTCTTCTACCTCATGCTCTGTCTTTATTTTTTTTTATTATTGCATGCGTGGCTAATAATATTCCCATGTTTGCCTTTGTTTTCTTTCAATGGCGATGTAATGGTGAGTTGACGGCGGCGGTTGCTTTTATAGACGACGACATGGCTGGCCTTGGGCGACGGTGTATTCGTTTGTAGGTGATGAGACAAGGCTTTGTGACCCAGCTCACCGAGTTGTTTTTTTAGGAAGTAGGATCCTGCTACTCATAATGGTTTCTAATTGCTGAGTTTACTGGTTCTGGAGGTTTGTGGTCGCTTGTCGTCTGGTTGGGCTGCTTGTCGTCGATGTGTTGTTGTGTTCGTTGAAACGACGTCGGATTGGGATGTCATAGCTGGTTACTGTGATGCCATTGCCGAAGGTAGCTGTCACCGACGTCGTAGATGCTAGTTGTGATGTCGTCGTCGACCGTAGCCGCTGGTAGCTGTGGTGTCGATGTTGACCGTAGTTGTTACTGACGTCTTGGCTGGTAACTGTGGTTGCTGGTTGATATGGTTCGTGAGTAGCAGGTGAAATGAATTTCTGCAAAATGGAGACGTTCACGTGCCAAACCAGACGATGCGTCGTGTGCTTGACCAGACGACTGGCCACACGTTGAAGCCCCTAGATGACAAGCCGTGGGCACCACCTTCCAGAACGCGCCGTTTGCACCAGTTGCCAGACGACAGCACCAAAGCGTCCGAACGACTTGCCGTTTGCACCACTTGCCAAACGATAGTGACAAAAAGGTCCAGACGACACGCCGTTTGCGTCTTTGTTGGCTACACGCTCCTAGGCGCCAAATGACTCGTCATTCCGTCTCTTCCATCAGGCAACCGCTGACTCTGTCGTCTGAAAAACCAAGCGACTTTTTTTTAATCTCTGTTATTCTTCTCTGACTCTTCTTGCCTCCAGCCTCAAAAAGAATTTTTTTAGTGTCACTCCTCTTTGAGATGTTTGAGAGATGACACGCCTTTCGAGATGTTCAAAGTGCTCGAGAGTCAACACACTTGTTCGAAGTGTAGAATCAACACATTGTTCGAAGTGTTTGAGAGTGAATGCATTGTTGGAGATGTTCGACAAGTTTTGTGACTTTGTTTTTTTTTCTTTTTGTAGGCCATTTGTTGTTTTGTTGTTGTTGTCACCCCATCACCACGTGGGCGTTCAAGAGTTGTACTTTGGAGGCTTTAGGGTTGCACTACCGAATGAGTGTTCAGGAGTTGCACCCTAGAAGACTTCATCCCTGCTATCTAATGGGTGTTCAGGAGTTGCATCTTGGAGGACTTCATTCCTGCTATCGAGTGGGTGTTCAGGGGCTGCACCTTGGAGGACTTCACCCCCGCTATCGAGTGGGTGTTCAGGAACTACCCCTTGGAGAACTTCACTCCCGCTACTGAGTGGGCGTTCAGGAGCTACATATTGGAGGACTTCACCCTTGCTACAGAGCGAGCGTTCAAAAGTTGCATCTTAAAGGACTTCACCCCCACTTTCGCATGGGTGTTCAGCTCCTCCTCAGCGAAGCACATCTCCTCCTTAGCGGAGTTCACCTCCTCTTCAGCGGAGTTCATCCCCTTCTCAGCATAGTTCACCTCCTCTTAAGCGGCATTCAGCTCCTCCTCAGTGGAGTTTACCTCATTCTCAGCGGAGTTCATCTCCTTCTCAACGAGATTCATCTCCTCCATCTCGCATAGTTTGCCATCTCCCCATGGAGTTCACCTCTTTGGGAGATTCATCATCTCGACCCCACTTGGTGGAGTTTTTTATTTTCCCGTGGAGTTCATGTCATCGTAAGACTCGACATCTTGACCCCATCTACCAGAGTTTGGCATCTCCCAATGGAGTTTAGCATCTCGACCCTGCTCTGTAGAGTTTGCCATCTCCTTGTGGAGTTCACCTCCTCGAAAGGTTCAACATTTCCTCACGGAGTTCACCAACTCGTCGAGTGGAGTTCCTCGGGAAGTTCATCATTTCAACTCCACTTCGTGAAGATCACCATCTTCACTATTCTGATGTTAATCATCCACTCAATCTCGTAAAGTTCATCATGCTGGTGTTCAGAGACTTTTCACTAGGTGATCTTGATGAGGTACAAGCTCTTACTTGAATCGAGTGTTTTATTTGCTGCTCTTATTCATCTGCGTGTTCATGTTCTTTTCTTTCTTGCACAATTTATTTCTACGCAATTTATATACATAGTTGCTCTCCAATCACATGTCCAAATGACTTTTGGACAAGTGATTTCGGTGGAGTCTTAATAATATTAATAGTTGATTTTCTTGTTGAGGACGGAATAAATCAATTTTTGCGTGCATTCATGATAATACCACTTAGGATTTCACTTGCCACACGTCTTAGCAAATACATTGTCGCTTGCGTTAATGACAATACCACTTGGGGTTTCACTTGCCACACGCCTTAGCGAATAAACCATCACGTGCGTTCATGACAATACCACTTGGGTTTCACTTGACACACATCTTAGCGAGTACACTGTCACATGCGTTCATGACAATACCACTTGGGGTTTCACTTGGCACGCGTCTTAGCGAATTTTGGTGTTGCTTACTTTCTGGACGAGACCTTGTGTTAAAGAAGGTTTTCTACTTGCCATTGCTTTAGCTAACACACATATTTGATGGCAGTGGTTCCCAGGCCTTTATCAAGTTCTAGGCACTAGGTGTTATCACCCACCCTAATTTTTAATTTGAGCTTCTCATTTAGCGTCGCGTGCACTTATCAAATGCGTATACAAAACACATACTACTGAAATGCAACCATATGAGAAATGCTAATGTTGTGATAAAAATTAGAATTAAGAAAAAATTCACACAAAGATTTATAGTTGTTCGGCCTGAGGCCTACGTCAACTGCTTATGCAACTTGCTTAATTTTTTATGTGTAACTTACATTTATTTTGTACAACCTATTTGGACTTTCTTTTCACTTTCGTCTCTCTTTCCTCTGCAGGTTCTAACGCCATGGCTGAGATGCAATAGCACAAATCCTTTCCCTTGATGGAGAAAACATAGCAAGTGCGAGCTTTTCGTTGATCTCCTTGAACTTTCCCTACTCGTTGTGGAGATCCCAATGTGACAGGTGATTGCACTAATCCCATCACCGATACAACATCTCTACTAAAGCTATAGAGTGACATCTTCACCTCTCTAAATCTGTTTGTTGTGAGGTTTATCTTCTGAAAGCAGTTCTAGTAGATCAAGTTAGCTGAGCTTTAATTATCCACTAGTCCTTTCTATTTGATGCTTGGTGATGACGGTCGATATCACCAAGGGATCATTATAAGGAAGCATGATATTTCTTCTATCAACCTCAGTGATCGTGATGGGCTCTTCACTTATTGAGCGCGCAACGGCATTAACTTGGTATGCTTGGTGAGCATACGACTTTCTTGACGAGGATGTGCTCTTCGCCATCGTCTTTTTACTCGAGATCGTGTTGATAGCTAGGTGTACGAGCTGGTTATCAACTAGAGGAGTTTTCTCATGTTGTCGTCTTGTATTCTCTTGAGGTCGTTCACCTTGACCTCTTCGGTTCTCACGATCTTTATGACCTCAGCTTGAAATATGTATTTGTTGGTCCGAACAAAAAAATTGGCCAAAGTCCTCAGTTGGTTTAGGGATATCGATTTTTGGAGTTGGATCGATCGAGTCCTTTGTAATATTGCAGCACTGCCACTTCAGGTTGCAGATCATTGACCTCAAGGGTAACGTTCTTGAACCTATCCACATATTATCATAGAGTCTCTTTTTCGTTTTGCCATACAAAGATACTAACTAGTATTCAAACTACTAATTTTTATTATGTACTAATATACTTGTGGTTTGATGATATTACAAAAAAATGAAAGTTTAATTTTTAGTGCAAATTAAAATAAAATGAGAAAAACTTAAACATTATATTTAACAGTAATGAAGTCAGGATTTGCACTAAGTAGTCACTGATAATAAATGTATAACAAAAAGAAAAAAGTCACAATTAATATATAACATTAAAATAGAAGAAATTCAGTTTTTAAAATTAAGTAAAATATTCAATTTGATATAGTATTTATACAACCGACAATTTGCCATGTTCTACAAACGTTGTAAGATAGCTTTGTTAACAATTGTTATCAAACTCGACCATCTATATTAACTCATGGATTTTAGAAAGAAATTAATTTAAAATTAGTTAGTGTTAACACAAATTGACTGAGTTTCATTAAATTTGATGTTTCTAATTGTGGTTTTAAGTTTTTATGTAATACACGAAAACAAAGTCAACATTTTTTAAATTGTGCACTTTTTGATTGTTTTGCTTTTTTAGTATAAATTTCTATATTCTGGTTGGTAATTTTGATTTACAAGTGGTATGGTTTGAATTTTCAAATGACAGTTTTAAATCAACTACTAAAATTAAGTTATAGAGACTAATTTAATAATACTAAAATTAAAAGAACCCACTACGAAAATATAACAACCTCAAGATCCGAAATAGGAGTTTGAGCCCCTGCATGTGCTTAGTGGCTCCGCCACGGTGTTCAATATGAGCATTATTGAGCAATCTGCGGGGTTGGAGAAAAAAATCCAAATATATATTGAGCTTATCATCTCAACTATCCATTAGATCATGTGGTTGATCATTATGTAGTGCTGTTTCTAGCTTAGAGGCTCCCGTTGGAACAAACAAAACAAACTTATAGCCGATTATGGGAGCTGGAATTGGGTCGACAGGCCATTAGGCTTCTTAGAAATGAAAGTGGCCGATTAGATTCATAACTGCATATTGACCTTAGCTCACCACTGGTTCATCATTTGCTACAAGGAGAGGCCTGTAGAAAAATGGTCAAGGGTATATAAAGGAGCTCAAAATAATAACTTAAATGTTACCTATTATTTTATTACTTTCTAGAATGTCATCTTCTTTAAAAAAAAAACAATACCACCTTTTATTTTTTGTGAGAATTTGGGAAAATATTGTGAGAAATTGGCAAAATATTGTGAGATTTTTCAGGAAAATCTCCAAAAGAGAATCTTCAGCAACAAGTGTATATCCGGTGTACAACCGTGAACAAAACGTGCACTAAATATGTACAAGCGTGAACAAGTCTAAAAATAGTTTTTTTAAAGATAGCAAAATAATTAAATTTTAACTAAAGATCATTTTTTGGATTTATAATAAGATTTACATAAGAGTGCATCGGTGTACAAATTGTGTGCAAAGGTATACATGAGTATACTCAACATGTCCAAACGTCTTCTCGACCTTTTTGTTATTCTATTTTTTTCAAGTTGTACACAACGTATACAAACATGTACACTTGTGTATAAAACTAGTTTTTTTAGACGTGAAAATGTTCAAACATGCAATTTTAGGACTAATTCATTTTTATGAGGGACTTTTATGCAATTTGTTAGGGATTAAGGACTAATTTTGTATTTTTTATAAAACTTGAAGGGGATTTGGTCTTCGTTCTTCTTCGAACGGCTAGGATTTGAAACCCTAGTCACCGCCATTTATCTCTCCTAAGCTTCGATCGTGGCGGCGGCTAAGGTTTCGACTGCAGCCATCCTCTTATTCTCGTCTGACGCCTCCGTCGTCTTACGCCTCCGTCGACGATGTCCTTCTAGTCTTCTCCATTCACCGACGATCGTGATCCAGATCACGTCCTCCTCCCTGGCTTCTGTTAAACTGAAACCATGCTCCGCCGACGATCACAATCCAAATCGTGATGTCCTTGCTCGGTTCGCGATTGTTCGTCACTGTTGTGCCAATCATTATCATTGGCCTGAAATGGCAGAGAGGCAATGGTGGTGGAACATAGATAGAGAGATGGGAAGAGAGGAGAGAAAGACATATGAGATTTTTTTGAAAAAAATAATAAAAAGAAATAAACAATGACATATGGGATATTGTTTTCAAAGAGGTGGCATTTGAGAAAGCTTCTAAAGTTGGGGCACTGTCTGAGCAAGAAGGAAAGTTATAGAGGCATGTTGTCTAATTTCTACAATGATCAATACTTCCCGTCAAAATATAGACAAACAAATGCACGTGCGGACTTGCTTTCTTATGTAGGGTTAAGTGACTGCCGAATCATGCCGATTAATACACGATAACAGAGTATAGAGTACACCATTAATACGAATTTCATTTTTGTTGTTTTCATGTCACGTAATACAATTATCATACGTATAACTCGAATTGCCTCTCATGTTCTTCATTGAAATTTTAACTCGTGATTCTCCTCCCCAAGAACTTCAGCTTTATAGTGAGGACTCGAGAATAATGGGCATGGTAGCATGAATTGCACAGAATAGGGTTATGTTTTTGGTCCGAAGGAGGACTTAGAGTTTAGGATTTAGGGTATTTTATCCCATTGAATAATGATTTTACAACAGAGATTATACCTTGACTGACAAATCAAAATATTAGTGGCTACTTAGAGACTAATGCCACCGAAATCACTTGGTTACAATTCCATCTTTCTTTTATGTCAAAATATATATATTTCTGTCTCAATGGACTTCTGACCACTTCTTTATATGCTTGCTTGCTTTCTCTGCCTGTAATTCCACGAAAATAAAAGAAAAAGAAAGAATTACACCATAACTTCCATAAATATATGCTAATAAAAAACTAAAAAATATGTGAAGGCAAAATTACCTCTTTGTCCCAATCGCAACGGATGCTGATGATTGCCAATATCAAAGTTTGGATTGCTGTTCCACCAAAAATCGTGCCAGCCCAAATTCCCTGATTTTGTTCATTTTTTTTCATGCAATCATTAAAACATAAATGTTGACGTAATTTATGAAAAATAAATTTTAGCAACAATCCCGTATCACTATTTGTTTCGTTCTCTTCTCCTTTTTTTTTTAACAAAAAACATTAAAACAATTTGAGATATATTAATCTCGATAATCAACAATCAAATCTTCTTCAACGACATTAAAGTCACGATATAGTTAAATTTTTTGGTATCCCTTTATTGTTTTTTTGACAAAACTGTATAATATCGTTAAGTTCAAGAAATAACAAGTCCCTTTCAATCTTAAATAATACTTGCCCTTTTCATTTCTATTATCATAATAAACAAGAAATGTGGTAATAATTGATCGTATCTTTCTTTAAATTAGTATGAATTATTATGAAGCTATTTCCTCATAAAGGTGAGACAAAATAAATGGGTTTGTGTTTTTTTGTGAATCAATATCAAAAAAATAAAGGGACGTACCATAACACCTTGGTGAAATGCCCATCCCATCACGAAACCTAATGGAACTCCAATCAAATAATAACAACCCAAATTTATGTAAGCCACGTATTTTTGCCAACCTGACCCAACAGCAACCCCTACATGAAGAGACAACAAAAAAAAAGTAAGAAAAAGAACTATCAAGAACATTAATTAATAGCTATTGTAGCAATCATTTTATCAATAATAAACTGTCATTGAAAGTCATTGAATTTTAGCTTATTATTGTGGCTATAAATCTTACTTTATCTTTAAATTGGTCAATTTTATTAGTTAATCTTCCAATTCACAAACAAATAATTGGTACAACACAATTTTAAAATGCTATATAAATCATTTTGTCTACTATTTTTTAAAAAGTGAACAAAATAAAATAACAAATTGAGATAGTCTCCAAAATTTTTTGAACAAATGTTTAGTTTTTTATAATAATTTAGAAATAAAAATAAAAAAACTAAAAAAGTTGTTCAAAACTCTCACTCATTCTCTTTTGAAAACAAGAGTTTCTATAAACGATTGGCATGTATCTGAGAGAATAGGCTGAACGCTATTGAGCAAGACAGTGAAAGCAAGTAGGATGGAGAGGCGGTTCACGGCTTCAAGAACCGGTTCACTTGAAGAGAATATCCAGGCCAATTTATCATGAAATAATAAAATCAATATACAGAACACAAATCCTATAATCATTGATGTTGTCACTGATACAACTGTTGCAAATTTTGCACCCTTCCCATTCCCTGCTCCTAATTCATTTGCAACCCTCACACTGCAACCATCATAATTCACATTTGATTGTCATTCTCTTTACATTTTTACTATGCAATCTGTTAATTTGATCCTCTAAACTTCACCGCTAAATAATTGAGACTTCAATTCTTGGTAAAAAACAAATAAATGACATATAAAAAATTTCGATCCTATGAGAACGTCCAAAATATGTGAAAGCCATATAATGTTTGTAATTTTGTGACATTTAATGACTTCCACAAAAAAATACAAAATATTTGGTCTGATGTGTGTCTAACAACTACAGAAAATAATGACCTAGAAGACAAATGTTACAATGTCAATCAGGTTCAGGGAAAAAGAAAAACTGGGAGGACGTCTACAAAATGAATACGATTGTTTATAATTGGTGGACCCAATTGAGGATTCAATGATACATGGTGATGATGAACAAGTTAGAAAATTAATTAGAACAAGTCTAAAATAGTAACATCTATGGACATAATAGATGATGTTGTTCCTACCTACTTGTCCTCCACTTGATCATCTTAAATCCATCAATAATTTTTCACTTTTTTATTTAATTACTAAAAAGTTTTATTTGGACTTCAATGATTAAAAAAATGCGGATCCTACTTCATTTATAAATGTCTCCATCAACAAAATTTTGATAAAAACGTGTTCATAAATAATAAAATTGCATATATTTAGAATCTAAAAAAGATGCAATAAAAATCACAACAGAAAGAGGAGTAGATACCCAGTTCCAGCAAAGAATGCCAGAGGAATCATCAATTCCCAGGCATTGATGGTCATGCTGCAAAAACAAAGAAGAAGAAGACAAATCAGACCTGTTCAAGTATTATAATCTATACATTCTGACTTTTATTATGCAATAAAATGTAATACAAAAGCAGATTTCGTCATCAAGCACACGAGAAAACTGTCGAAAAAGGGAATGGTGCATGCCCCAAAAATATTTTATCAAACAATTTGTAGATTGGGACAAGAAATTACTCGGATTTTCCACACCACCTACGTTATTAATTAATACATTTTTGGTAAGATACATACCATATCGACAATGCATCCACAGCAATCTTTGCATTTTTTAAATTCCCAGTCATCAAGACGAGTATTCTATAGTACCAATTCTCCGAGCTTCACCACAGAATTATAAATCAAACAAAGTTAGATTCACAAAATTAAAAAATCAAAATTAAAGAAAAACCAAAAATAGGCTTGCGTAATTGCCTCTTACACTAAGAGGTCGGGAGTTTAATTTTTGATGGGAGTAAATTGAAAACTTTAAACTTGACATACCAGAGCATGACACCAGAAGTAGCAGAGAGTTTTGAGAATTCCCAAAGACCTGAAAACGCTTCAATTGAGAAACCAGTCCAAGTACGAGGACACCCACCACAAATTGTGTAACCCAAATGCCCAAAAACCAGAACCCACCAAGAGAAATTCAATGTCATGGCAGTGCCAATCACTCCAAGCTGAAGCTTATACACAAAAAAGTAACTCAAGCACATGAACCAACAGAGCCACCAAAGACACTCATGCAATTACCATGTTTTTGAGCTGGCATTGAAGGAACCTCTGTAAAGGGAATTGAAATGCAAAGCTAAAGTGAAGTGGTATCATGAAAACGGACACAACTCCTGATAGCTCTGCCACGTCATCGGGTTGTCCTAAAAGCTTCAAGACTGGTGTGGCGAATAGATACAGAGGCAAAAGCAGGACACAACACAGGAACAGCACTATCCATGAACGTTGCATGTATACACCCAACATGTAATACTTTTTGGCTCCAAATGCTTGCCCACATAGTGTTTCCAATGCACTTGCCATCCCCAACCGAAAATATTACGAATTCTTGCATAAGAAAATTGGTAAAAAAAAATACTTGAAAGTATAAGAAAATTGGGACTTAGTTGGCACTGGAATAAAAGTTAACACGTTCGATTCTTAGAAAGAGCAAATAAAATAACTTATCAAAAAGAAAAATTGGGTCTTGTTGCTAGCAATTGTACAAACCTATCTCAAATTCAGATTAGTCAAATATAAAAAAATATCAAGATGCCGAATGATTTCTTAAAAAGTATAAGAGAGAAGATTGGAAGTGATGGAATTACCAGAAGGCCAAAATCGAAGCCAACAACGACATTAGTAGCAATGGAAATGGCAGCAAGCTCAAGATCACCCAAATGGCCAGCAAAAGCTTGAGTGATGACAAACATGGAATAAGAGGCAAGCCTACTAAAGATGGCTGGACCAACTATGTGCCATAGCTTCTTTGATTCGATCCAAA
>CAODLS014147181.1:0-11589 GCA_948243855.1 Flueggea neowawraea | reverse complement strand
GCTTTGAATCATGTTTCTGGGTAGCTCAACTCGAGTTAGCCATGCCCGACTCGAGTAAGGCTTCCTCTAACTCGAGTTAGAGCTAGGGACTACATATATATCCTGCCCGACTTCATTTGGCTCTTACCCTTATTTCTCACTCAAATCACACTCAATCCGTCCAGGAGTCATTCCTGTGGGTTCCCCTTTGATTCAAATCATTTATTGAGGTAAGATTGACTCTACATTGCTCTTATTTCATCATTATTCATGCATCAAGGTTACATTCTTTGTTTTGGGCTGCATTTCTTTATGGGTTTGGATTTTGAATAAGTTGTTGTGGTGATAAGTGGTTAGAGATGTTTAATCATGTTAGTTAGAGACTAGAAACTCTTGGGATAACCTTTGAATCATGAGATTTGAGGTAGTTCTTGAATGAACTAGGGTTTGAAAGGGAATTGGTGATTTTCGTGATGATTATGAGTTCCTTTGGTGTTTTTGAGCTTGGATTCGTGTTCAATGGGTTGATTAAACACAATGTGGGTGTTTGATATTGATTTTTATCGGTTAAATCAAAGTTGATTGAATTTGGAAAATTCTGGAAAAGTGTCTAACTTGTGTAAGCCATCTGGATAACTCGAGTAAGTCACATGGTGTATAACTCGAGTTAGCACTTGTTCTAACTCGAGTAAGTGAAGGGTTGTATAACTCGAGTTAGCTGAAGATGCAACTCGAGTTAGCCATGGGTCTGAGGGACCAAAATGTGTAATTTTGACACTTTGCAATCTCTAAGAGTTTGGGAACTCTTTTGAGGATTCTGACTATTGAGAAAACTAAATGGGATAATTTCGAATGTTTTCAGGTCTGTTTTGAAATTTGCCAAGTCTCGGGGACTAAAACATAATTTTACAGTGGTCTTGGACAAAACTGTAATTTTATGTAGATTATGAATTTATGGTCGATAGTGATGGATTCACGTTCAATATATATGTTTTCAGCGATTATGAAAGTTTACATTGCATTTGCATATCATGCATTTGGTATAATCCACAATACTACATTTTGATATATGTCATGTTTGTCCATGTTCAGCTTCTTGTTCCTGCCAGCGAGGCCAACCACCGACTAGTGGGGCTTGACTGGTGATTCAGCTTGGACATCCAGGTAAGTGGATAGCAGCTTCAGACGTATAGGCTGTGTCTTGAAACTTCTATTATGTTTTATGATGTGTTGAACATGCTTATGAAAATGGACTAATCTAAGGATTGGTTAAATAAATAAAATGATTATGTGATTTTTATAATTAACACTACATTTTATAAAATTGATATATATATATATATATATATATATATATATTCTATGATTTCAAATGATGAATTGCATGCCTATGATTTACGCTATGTAAGATTATGGTTTTGTTTTTTTTATGATACGAGACACCTATGCTATGAGGTCAAAGTAGCCTTTGGTATACCAATGATATATGTACTATGAAATGCCAACTACTAGGAATGCCGATAGCCATGCATTTTGATCCAACATGTGAATTGTTATGATAGTGGCCGAGTCCACATCACCCATGTTATATGGTGCCACAAGCACACCTATGATTATGGTCCCTTATCAACGATATATGTTTTAACTATGAAAACATGTTTTAATAATCGAAATGATTATTAAGTACGTTTTCATGCTTGCTAGATGCTTTGCTTGAGAACGATTTTGAAATGATTTTCGAAAGGCTATTACTTATAGCATGCATATATGTATACGTATATGGTTATACCTGCATGTGGTATTTTCTTAAATTATTTTCAAAGCAGTCTTTGTGAGGCACTTATGAGGCGGTCTGGAGTATTTTTCCTCACTGGGCCCTGACTCTCTTTATTTCTATGTCTACTGTTGATTTTATTCCGCAGGTTCATCATATTTTGCTTCGGAAACTTTTCCGCATCTTGGATACCGGTGAGGTGTCATTTGGTTAGTGACGCCCTTTTGATCGCGCTCTTATGTATTGATGTTAGAGCTCTACACCAGGATGCTGTCGAGTTACTTGGTTGGTTTTCATACTTTGATGTATTTTGATATATTACGATATATATATATATATATATATATATGTTTTGGGTATTTTATTATGATATATGTTTACTCTATCATTTGTTTTTAAATAATAAATGTTTTGGGTAGTAAGTTATGATCCATTAGGCTTGTGTGAGATGGGTCGGGATCTCATAGACGGTTCGCCTTATACACTGGTAGCGGGCTCGCAACGGGTCGTGATAGATGGACGAACAATGAGGAAAAGTCTCGAGCAGTTGAGAGGATTTTGGGTAAGAGAAAAGAGAATAAATGAGAAAGAATCGGGTGGTTGGGTGCTTTAAAGAAGTTCAGATCAAAGCTCATGTGCATGATCCTACATCTCACGTACGTCAAGGGACCCTCACGTATGTTTCCCAGCATCTCACGTACGTTATCGAGGTGAAAAATTGCATCCAGAGGCATCAGACCTGACCTCACTTACGTAGTGGTAAAGCTCACATACGTGAATTATGCAGAAACCCATCTCACATACCTCAAATGTCGAAAGCACGTAAGTTGCAAAAATAACACCTTACATACGTGAGACTAAGTCTTATGTATGTAAGAATGCTCTTACGTACGTTAGGTTTTTCCTTACGTACGTAAGGCATGCTTTTTCACTTGAATTGATTTTTCTTTGCTTCCGAACACGTATCCGACCATTCCCAAAGTTTGACAACTCCCGAGCTTACAGAAATAACATCATCAAAGATCATAGATCACCAATCAATACTCCCACTATTCCAAAGATTAAATCAAACTAGAGCAGAAAGTTACAAGAATCCTAACCAAAACGGACGGGATATTACATACCATCATACTATTGAGAATTTTGGCACAATTAGGCTACTTTTTTGTTTCATGAATTTGGTTTTCAATATTTTTTAATCATTACTTTATTCTTAATCCTATATTTTATATAAAATCACAAATGTTAACTATTTTTTTTAATAAAAGTGGAGTAATTACAAATATGTATCTATATATATATATGTTTGATATTTAAATAAAAATATTTTTTGGCAATTTATTTAATTCAAAAACAAAAATATGCCACACCGTTTTTTATTTAAATAATAACGAATATAAATATTTAATCAACAAATTCTTCATGTTATGACTACAAATTTTAAATAACTTCTTTATATACAACAATTTTTGTGGAATTATATGAATTATATGAGTATCTTCAATTCATAGCCTTAGAACCCTTACTCTAATTTTTCATGTCTTTTTTTATGCATTCATTAATGGCATCATATTGCCTTGCCATTTTTCAAGTACTACATAATGAAATCATGAAATTAGCAAAACAATAAAATCCAAAATTATAATCTTCCAATAAATTTAAATTGAAATCTCGTCAATTATATATTTTTTCTCTACTTAAAGATTGAATTTAAAGAGCAATATTACAAATAATTTTATTTCTTGCTCTTTATATTCAAAGATACCTTGCATAACACCATTGTAAATGCTCTTAGTATATAGATTTGTACTACTTTTCATAACACTATGAAAATTGATGCATTTTTCATATCATTCATTTGAATTCCTTTTTTGTTGCCATATTCGTTTTTAACTCAAGAAATTATTTATTTAGACGCCAGAGTCAGAAACTTGAGAAAATGTAAACTAATGACTTGCGGTTCTGGAGCTCTCATTTCTAGAAGTTTTATATTTTATCATTGAAATGTTCTCCTCCTTTAAATCTCCTTTTTTTCTCCCAATTAAATCTCCTTTTTAATTGTTTTTTCTATTTTGCTTAAACTTGGAAAGCGATTCTTCTTCTTTCCTCTTTTCACACTCTCACCCTCTAAAACCCTAACTAAGCCGAAGGAGTTTTCTGCCCATCTTTTTTTATTTCACCTTTTTTTTTTGAATTCTTCTTTTGCAATTAAATATGTTTCAACTATTCTTTGTCGATTTCAGTTTTAACACTCTTTATATTAGTTTGTATACTCTTATGCGTTATTGATTTCAGTCCTTCGCAATTTCTCTTTACAATTTAAGATTTCTACATTAGGGTCCTTGATTTAAGTTTAAATTTATATTTGATTTTAGTTTTTAGTTCTTCACAATCCCTATTTTTTATTTCTTATGTCCGATCTTTTCATAACAATCGATTTCGATAATTTCGATTTTTTTTCTTCATTTTTATTTGACGATTTAAATTAGTATGGTCTTTACTCTTTTAATTTCAGATGCATGTTTCATTACCCATTATTCCTTTGATACAATATGAGCTTTTGATTTCAGTTGGATTTTTCATGTATAGACTTTTGAAGTAATTGTTCCATGGGTCCAAAATTTAGGCTACTGATTCTCTTGTATGGGTTATTAGATGAATATTAATCACGGGTTCATATTATAGGCTGTACTTTGTAATGTTATAGGATGAATTGGATAAGCGTGGATTCATGGAATGCTAATCGTTTTTGTAAAATTTTTGTTTTATTTTTTTTTTCTATTTTCGTATGAACTATCTCACAGTGGAGAATTTTTTTATTCCATTTATCTGTTATTCAAAGAATACTTTTTTTTGCTTTTCTGTTGATTAATCTTACAGCCAAAGAATACATTAAAACCCCTTGAAAGGTCTCTTTAACATTACAAAGTAAAGGACTTGGAATTTTCCACCACACAAAATGAAGAAACCAGAAGTATCAACTTATACATATGAAAAAATACCGTGGAGAGGTTGTGTTTTTCCTTGATCCTATAACGCGTACTGTGTTATTTAGTCATATAAATTTCTCATTCCATTTTTTAAGTCTAGAATTGGATAAATTTGTTTGATTAAAAAAATAGTTGATAAATATGTAGTAGGATATATGCATCAAAGGAGCAAGTGTTGATCTTGTTCTTAACAATAATGGTAAATTCAATATATAATTCTTTTATTTCAATTCTAACGCATATTTTATTTAAATATTTGAATTTATATTTTATATTAATTACTAAATATTTTAGAACTTGGTGACCCAAATTATGAATGTACATACTATGGTGTATTGAGTTAATAAGAATCAAAATCTACAATTTTTTTAGTTTTCTTTGTGTTTAAATCATAGTTTAGTGCATTTTAGCTAAAATAATTATCGAGTTAAGTGTAGATTTGGTTTGAAATTCTTATATGTGACAGAGAAGACAATTCATATATTAACACACATACTAATATAGTATTCAAAGAAATTTTTTAAAATTTGGCGTGATGATTTGTGTAATAAACTCAATATTGTTACAAATTTATCTAATAGTTTTTCAGTTTTTAGAATATTTTAAATATTTATATAATTATAATGTAATTATTATTTTTATAAAAAATAAATTGCTTTTAAAAAATAAAATCCGTAACATCTCCCGGGTGTTAATCTAGTTAATTGATTTGCATAATTTTGGCACGACAAATGGCGGGAGGCTGATAAGTTGAGGCTAAGTATACTTAAGGAGTTAATTAGTATTCCAAATCCGGTTCTAGCGGTGGATTATTTGGTTGCTGGGCAGAAACTTCATCTGAGTTTGCATCAGTGGGGTAAAAGAAGGGATCATATTCATGGTAGAGATATAGGTGGTTAGATATATATAAATAATGTATGTTTTAGTTTTATGCGTGTGTTAGCTAATGTTTATCAGAACGTGTTACTGCATAATGAATAAGAAGTGAATTTGTGGAGTTGGTAAATTGAGAAATGTATAATACAGTCTTCAATTTGGGTTTATTTGCTTAATTTTCATAATTCATTCCATAGTTGAGGAAATAGTTGGTTTGTTTGCGAATGTTTTGTTCAGATATAACTTTTGAAAAATGTGCTAATTTATTTATACCATTTTAAATATACCAATTCTATTTATTTTTTTTATAATTTATCATTCAGTCTAAGATAGACAAACAAAGCACTTAATTACAATATACATTTAAATTTACCCTACCATAACCTTCCTTTTCTTACCAAGAAACATTCCTTAATCGGAAGACAAAAACAGAGGACTAGAATTCGTTTAGTTATACTTTATCTTTTCTCAATTTGCCACGTGTTATTAATTCAGTTAACGTATTTATTATCTGTCATTAATTCAACTAATGTATGTTATTTTATATTAGTATATAGATATATTTGTGTTGAATAAAGGTTTGATGTTTTTACCCATAGACAAATTATGTTATTGTTTCAATATATGACATAGAAGACAATTCTTTAAACTGTATTCAAAATATTACGTACAAATAAGACTTCTAAAATTTAATATGAGATTATTTTTGTAGTTATATGATACTTATAATCATATAATTTTTATGTTTTTTTTATATTTTTTTAGTTTGAGACAAATTTTATCATAATATTAAATATTTATAAGAAAATAAATATTTTTCAGTTCAAAAAGGTTTTCTTTTTTATTTTTCAGTTCAATTTTTTATTTGTTTAATTTCTGATTGAATTCGCCATTTTTACAATTCTTAATTTATGAAATTAAATTAAGCACCTCTCTTTCTTCTTTGTGATAAGTTTGAAGGTGGAGGCAGTGGCACACTGAGGGCGGGTGAATGTCTAGCGACTGGAGATTGAGGTTTTTGATGATTTCTTTGTGATAAGTTTTTTGTTGTTTCAGTATGATCTGCTCTATATTTAAAGGTTATTACTTCAGTTTGACCGACCATGTCAATGTGTTATGGGTGCTCGAAGTGACTAATTAGGTTTCAGTATGCTAAAAAGGCTTGTGGCTTTCGTTATCGTTTTTTTGTTCTTATGGGTATTTAACTTTAAAGTTTGATTTTTTCATGTTCATTCATTGTATAGAACCGAGACAGAGATATAACATATAAGCTATACCTTTTTTATTGGTTTCAGTTTTTTTGGATGCTGTTTTTTTTTTTATTTATGGTCTACGCTTAGACAATCTGTGATAAAGCTGATTACATACTATTTCTTCGTGAACGGGAGTCAATAGTTTATAAAGCTTTGTTATCTTTGAAGTAACCTGTTCTTTTATTTTTCTGATAAGTAAAAGAAACTGGTTTTTAGCAGTACATATGTTCTCTGTACTTTAACCTCTCTTGAAAATGCTTTTGCTAAATGTCTTTCAGTTATGTGTTGGGAAGGGCTTGCTATCTAATGAGTTTTGTAATCACATCTGCTGCAATATGGTAAAGTCATAAATGTTGTTGTCTCTGCTACAAAATATTTTCGCTTGAAAAATACTAATAATCTTTTTGTACAATAGCAGATTCATTTTGTGGAATAAATGTTGATGAATTTGTGATTTGTTTGCCTTTATTTTTGGCTAATAATAATATTAATTTTCGGTTAACAGTTCAACAAAGTTGTTCACCACACAAAACCATGTTACCTTAATAACTAAGCAGAAATTTCCAGATCAAAATTTAACACACTTGCGCCTGAATTCTGACATGAGCTTTCGTTTGTTGTTTCATTGTGTTCAATGTTGATTGTCATTGTTCAATTGTGTAATTACAATACAGATGGAGATCCTTCCTAGCTTTCATTAGAATTCTGTCAACAATATCATTTTATTTATGTGGTTCTGAATCTTCGGTTAAGCTTTAGCACAGACATTTGGTGTGGCAGTTACTTGATTCAAAGCTGTTAATCGACCACGACTTTGACGGTAGCAGAGATTTCTAATGAAAATGCTTTTATACTTTAAATTTTCCACTTTGTACTGTAAGATTTGAAAATATAATTTTATGTTGTTTTTGTTGGCATGTGTAAACTGTGTGTTGTTGCCTCATAAAATGAACAACAATAGTAGTGAATACTTGAGAATCGTGAATGTCGTCTCGAGATCTGAAAACACAGAATAAGAGCAAGTCAAGATGCTCTCCGGGGGAGTCTCCGACGCTCAAATCAGTAGAGGATTCAACAGAGTAACAGTATATACAGAGAATAGAGTCTCCCTCAACAAGTTGTCTCTGATGACTATTTATAGTATGACGAGTTGATGAGAGAATATTAACATTTCGTAACGTACCTTGTTAATGACAACTGTAACGTTTCAGTTACAATCTTGAATTCTCTAAATGAGTTTTATTATCCATATCATATCAATTGCTCTACATTCTTATTTTTGGATTTTTCGAAGATAAGAGTAGAAGATGCATCATACCTTTGTACACCTTAGTGGTCTTATGTTGAATATATCATGCACTTTCACGTTGTCATAAGCAAGAGGAATATGGACTGTTTTCCACTCACTGTTCAGCTTAGGGAGTCACTAGACAATTTTGAAAAATATCAGCTTAAACTAAATTTGTCAGGTTTACACTGAGTTGACTCAGTAACTGCTTCCAAACTCGGGACCGTCATTGTGATTGGATCCAATTCTGACTATGAATTGATTCAATTCAAATTGTGATTGGCTCTAATTTTGCAATTTATCACTGAATTGATGCCGCCTTTTCCTTCCTATTTTGAATCAAAATTGGCAGTGATCGGTTCCTTAATTGTCTTCTTTGATTTCCTTTCCAATTTTTCTCAAATGACCACATACGCTTAAACCTAGCCATTTAATCATCACCAACCACAATTCTTCTTCTTCTTGTCTCTTCAACGAAGGTGCATGTCAGTCCGATTTTTTTTTAACCTGCAACTATAATTTTATTCTTCCTTGTTTGTTTGCAGCAGCGGCTCCTCTTTTCTCTTTATTTTTGGCAACCGAAGCCGCACCACTGCCACGCCTTTTTTTTTTTCTGCTTGTTTTGAACACCATGCATCACTCTTTTTTTCTTTCCCTTCTTCATGCATGTTTCAAACAATGCAATGCATAATTTGATTTTTTTTCCACTTTTGTTGCATGATTTGTGTGTTTCAACACCATTAAAATTGATTGTCAATGAGACAAAATATTAGAGAATGACATATGCCTCTGTCATGCCTTATTATTCTTTTTTCTTTGTTGCTTTCGGTCCCTTTTTTGTTTTTGTTTTTTGCAGGCCACTCCTCTTTGAGATGACAGAGAACCGACGTTCTATTCGAGATGTTTGAGAGACGACGTGTCTTTCGTGATGCCAGACTACTTGTTGTTGTTGTTATGGATCAAACCACTTATTGTTGTTATTATGGACTAGACAACTTGTTGTTGTTGTTGTAGTAAACCAGAACACTTGTTGTTGTTGTTGTAGACTTCACCCTCACTACTACATAGGCGTTTAGGACTTCATCACCCCCATCAGCATGTGGGTGTTCAGGACTTCATCACCCACACATCTTGTGGGTGTTTAGGACTTCATCACCCCCACCATCTAGTGGGTGTTTAGGAAGCACATTATTCTTTACCCTCACCACCAGTAGGCGTTCAAGAAGCACATTATTCATCACCCCACCACCAGTGGGTGTTTTGGAAGCACATTATTCATAACCCCTACCACTAGTGGTCGTTCATCAACTCGCCGAGTTCACACCAACTCGTGGAGCTTCACCAATTTGTTCATCAACTTGCCGAGTTCACAACCTGGCAGAGCTTCACCAACACGTTCATCAACTCGCTGAGTTCACAACCTCGCGGAGTTCACCTCCTTCTCAGCAGAGTTCACCTCCTCCTCAACGAAGTTCACCTCCTCCTCAACGGAATTCACCTCTTTCTCAGCAGAGTCGACCTCCTTCTCAGCGTAGTTCAGCTCTTCCTTAGTGGAGTTCAGCTCCTCCTCAGTAGAGTTCAGCTCCTACTCAGTAGAGTTCAACTCATTCTCAGTAGAGTTCAACTCCTCCTCAATAGAGTTCAGCTTTTGCTCAACAGAGTTCAACTCCTCCTTGGTAGAGTTCAGCTCCTACTTAGCAGAGTTCATCTCTACGTGAGGTTCAACATCTGAACCCCACATCAGAGTTCGCTATCTCCTCAAGGAGTTTGTCAAATCAATTGCCTCCCAATCACTTGGCCAAATTACTCTTGGGTAAGTGATTTTGGTAGAGTCTTA
Source organism: Flueggea neowawraea (assembly GCA_948243855.1). NCBI lineage: Eukaryota > Viridiplantae > Streptophyta > Magnoliopsida > Malpighiales > Phyllanthaceae > Flueggea > Flueggea neowawraea. The sequence goes on along the minus strand of CAODLS014147181.1, from coordinate 1,592 downwards.
GTAGTAATTGATTCGTGATCTGACGACGAAGTAGATAAATTATCGCATATGTTCGTGACAATACAACTTAGTGTTTCACTTGACACACGTCGCGCTCATGACAACACCACTTGGGGTTTCACTTTCCAGAAGTTGCATTCATGACAACACCACTTGGGGTTTCACTTTTCAAAAGTTGCATTCATGACAACACCACTTGGGGTTTCATTTGCCAGAGGTCACGTTCATGACAACACCACTTGGGGTTTTACTTGCCAGACGTCGCGTTCATGACAACACCATTTGGGGTTTAACTTGCCACACTTGTGCGATGTTCAACTTTCCACTGTGTGTGCTCTACAATAAGCATTTGGTTTCCCGCAAGCTTCATTGCCAAATTTCAGTCTATCTTTTTATCGCTTATTGAGAGCTTGATTTCTCACAAGCTTTTCTACTCACTTTGCATATTTGTCACGTAAGATCCCGATTACTCACAGGCTTTTCTACTCAAGATTTAGTTTTTTGCCGCATGCTCTTGGTGAGAGCTTGAGTTGTAACAAGCCTTTCTACTCACGCAGCTTTAGCAACATCTCATTTTTTACTGCTAGCGTAAATGGTGAAAGCCTGATTTCTCGCAAGATTTTCTACTTACGTTGCATTTTAGCGATTTTAACACTGTTCATTATGCATTGATGGTGAGGAGGCCATGCTCAGACTCACCCCACACTCTAGTACTTTTGACTACATAAGCCAGGTTTCTTGCTGAATCTTTTCATTGTGCGTGGTTAAGCACTCGGCTTACCTCAACCTATTCTTTACTCACAAAAGATGTCATTTACGCAAAAAAGAAGACATGTTATTTATTTAGAATAACAAGTTACGCAAGAGAAACATAACAAAGCTTAAAGAGTTTAACTTCTTATCACCATCAGAAATACACTCAGCAATCAATATTTCAAGTAGTGGTGTGCTTAGTTGGTCTCATGTTGAGCATCCTCTTCAAGTGTCATTCCTTGTGTTTGGCTTCCCTATCGATGCTTCAGTATCAACAAATTGGTCCAAGTGCCCAGCTCAAACCAAGTTCTTTACTTTATTCTTTAGTTCTTGGCACTTGTCTATAGAGTGTCCACTCGCACCGTGGCATTTACAATACACGTCCATATTCCTTCACAAAGTTTGGATGGTCTGTTAGTGTATGTCCAAATCCCAAGACATTGTATTTCAGTTAGTTTATAATATAAAACAATAATTTGTTCTTTTATTTTCTTGTGCAAATAAATTAACAAAGTATCCATGAATAGTTATGGGTTCATGATGCAAGTATAGTGACTTGGCAGTAAAACATGCACGTATACAAACACTATTTAAAATATCCCTAGTTGATTATTATCGTGGGAACGATAATAAACTAAGACTAGTATGTGCCTTGAGAGATGGTGGAGTTTTACCGATCATAGGACATGGGATGTTGATCAAGGACGTAGTACTTGTTAAGAACAGTGTATGGATAGATCCACTTAAATGAGTTCACTACATGGTTATAAGTCATAAGTGAATCTCATTACATTCTTATAGTTGATTGCTCAGACCTGAAATCACTATAGAACCTAGGT
>CAODLS014145349.1:0-10717 GCA_948243855.1 Flueggea neowawraea | reverse complement strand
TTTTGTAAAATTACATTTGTTCCTGGACCTCTTAAAATTATAAACTAGTCTCTCGAGCCTGAGAATATACAATGACTATTCTAAGTAGTTAGATTCCTCAAACGAGCTCCTAAAATCTCCGAATTTACAATTTTAACTAATTTTCTCAAAATTATAAAATTATCCATAAATTCCCAAAATTTACAAATATACTCCAAACTTTCCAAAATTACAAATTTAACTCTCAAGTTTCTAAAATTACAATTCTAGACCCAAATTTTCAGAAATTACAAAACTAGTTTAGGCCAAAACTTTATTCTCAAAACTACCAAACTCTCAATTCGGCCGATAAAAATCGAAACCAAATATACTTATGGGTTTATCTCAACCTCAATAACATTAATCTATCAACAATTTCCTCAAACTAACAACAAATTCGGCCAAAATCCACCAAACCTAAAACTAACCCTAACTCAGTCAATAACTCTTAATCTAACCTCCAACAATTATAATCTAACATCTTACAACATCCATTTCAACAGAATCATGCAAAATCTGAAACCCATTTCAATTTCGGCAAAAAATGGATTTTTGAAATTAAATGCATGAAATGGATGAAAAGAGGTGATTAGAATTGAGATCTTACCTCCAGAGACGTGTATAAATGTTGGGGAACCAATGGGAGGCAGAGAGAATCGATCTGAGAGAGTGAATCTGTGAAAATGAGAGTTTCAGACGGTTTTTTATGTGTTTTAAATGACCACAGATCGAAACGCACCGTTTTGATATTTTCAAAGGCAAAGTACGTTATTTTGTCATGCAATATACGTCTTGGTGTCACAATGTACGTTATAAAGTGTACAACGTACGTTGTCGTGGTAAAAAATGCTTCCAGTAGCTTCTGTTTCAAAAAATGTAACTTCACGACGTACGTCTCAAACTCACAACGTGCGTCTCAAACTCACAACGTACGTTGATTATCTTTCCTTCCAGATAACGTACGTCATCTTCCCACAATGTACGTTGTGCAGGAATTTCAGTTAACGTACATTTCACAAATGTCCAACGTACGTGGGCATACTCTAGATAGCATTCCTCAACTTCCTTTGATTCTGAATGCGTGTCGGATCATTCTCAATGGCCGACGACACCCAACATTAAAAAAATAATCTCTTTCAAATATTCGAACATCATCTCAACATTTGAGAATCAAATCATAACTGAGATCATTCGAAATCGAATGACGTTCCACTAAAGAACTTGTTCGACTTGATCAGAACGCTATAGAGAATTGATCAGAACGGGAGGGATATTACAATGAGAGCGAGCCCGAACAGATTCAAACCTATAACCTCACGCTGAGGACAGCATACTCTCACCAACTCGGCTACCCCTCAAGGGGTAAACCACTAGACTTGATTATTTGGTCCTCACTGGTATGCATCAACCTGTCTTTTTTTATCTCCCTACTTTTCCGCGTTGCTCTTTTGTTTTTACGCTAACACACCAATAAATGTCATTCATATATATACTTTCACCATCATAAATGAAGTGCCTATCCCTTTCAATATTTTGTTGAGTTTTGGTCCTTTATTCTTGTGACGTTTTGTATTTTTCTTATTTTTGTTTTAGAGGTAATAATCTCTTTGTTTTAGGTTGCTCATGATATATTCACTTAATCTTCCAGAAAAGTTTTGTAATATTTTATTTCTTCGACTTGAAGAAATAATTCAACTATGTAAAGTTTCTACATCATTCTTTTCATTTCGGGGGGTCATTGACATCCATTTTTTATGGTGTGATTGCACCGATGATCAAATATAAGATTATTTCATTCACCTACAAAAGATTAGAAAACTCAATTCCAAAAAAATAAAAGAGTAGAAAAAAGTTTTCACTATTTGACATCCTTTTACACACTAAGACATTGGAAATAAAGGAAAATAATGCGGACCAGATAGCCTTGTAGTTCATGGAGAGTTTGGATTCTGATGCTGCAATACTTCGAAGGGTCATATCTTTTCACACCAGCGGAGTTACGAGGCCCATAATATATCAAATCGAAGTTTATTAAGATATTTTATTCCAATGACAGACTTTACTCGTCACAACCCAGTTCTGAACCTGAATTCGACTGGTTGAAGCTCCGTTCTAGCCTTAAAATTTTTATGTTCAGTTTTTAGTACTTTATTTGACCCTTTTGCCCTTTATTTTTAGGGTTGGTTCTAAATAATATATTCATCTTTTGTTGTTGATGGCAGACAGTTTTTGTCGACTTTTAATAAGAATTTATCTTCTGCCCAATCTCAGTATTCTTTGAATCAACAAGTTTGATATATGTTTCTTGGTATTTTCAAATCAACAAGAAATAGAAGATTGAATTTTTGGTATTCTCTTGAATCAACATATTTTCAATTATTTGTTCCTCGAATTTCTAAGCTTCTGCTACGTCAGAAATCTTCAACTATAATCAATTACAACTAATTGTTATTGTAGCACAATACATAAAAGCCTTATTGTTTTTGAAGTTTTTTTTGATAATTTGAGCAATGCTAAATAGTTCTTTCACTACCATCGATATATTAATTATTTTGTTAAATTGAAACATCTTTTTTTAGAGGAAATTATCCCCCATGACCTTTTTTTATTTTGATATCACAAATACAACCCAAACAATTATGTTTTCTAATATACAACAATACTATTTTTCATTTTCCTAATATCACACTATTTATATTCTTTTTCTTTTCTTCAAATTTTCTCTTTCTTCCTCCCTCTCTCTTCTCTCTCCTTCTACACCTCACTGTTGCTCTCCTCTGTAACTCCACTACCATCTTCTTCTCCTCCGGCCTCTTTTCATTCTCTCTCCTCCCTTCTTTCTTCCTTCGCGTCTTTAACTTCCCTTTCTCTCTCTTTTCTCCCTGATCTACTCTCATCTGCCTCCTTGGTCCTCCCCCTCCATAGTTTTTTGTCCAAAAAACCCTAGCTACATCCCCTCCTTTGTTCTCTTCCATTCTCTAACATTATCTCTTCTTTCGTCTCGACAGAAAAGGGAAATACATCTGCATGGGAGAGCATCGAGGAGTCATTCTGATTTGTTTATTCTTGTAGATTCTGAAGCTGTGAATTGAGTGGTTTCAATTTTCGTTTTGAATTATGGTTTATGTGTATTGATTTGTGAGAGGCTAGGATGAGAAAAATAAGAAACACCAAACTTTTTCTTCACATAGTTGAATGCCATCTTTCTGAATGTCATCGTTTGGCTGGGTTTATGATTTATGGTGGTGACGTTGTGGTTTCGGTTTCTGGTGATGGCATTGTGATAGAGAGAGGGAGAGGTGACGAAGAGAATGATTGAAGAGATAAAGAAAGGGAGACAGTGGCATCGACAGGATGAGGGCGGCGGCTAGGGTTTGTAAACCCTATCTGTAGCTCATGAAAGAAGAAGACATGTGTTTTTGGGTTGTACTCGGGTTGTACTCCGATTTTATTCTTTCTCATTAGCTTAAATAGTTTGGTCAAAGTACGGTAAACAGTTTGACCGTGCAGTCAACACGCGGTCAAACTGTTGTATTTTTTAATATTTTATTCATTGTTTCCATTTTTTGTAAGTTTTTCAATTATTGTTGTATTATAGAAATTGTTTTTTGTTTTGTTGCCTATTTTTGTATATCACCCTTTTTTTTATAATTGAGAAATTTTATTAATAAACACAAAGCAGTAGATCATCAAATTAGTAAAAAAAACCTCACTTTGAGGTGTTTTTGCCGTGCTAGAGGCTACGACACCGAAAAAGGACAAAAAACAAAAGAATTACAACTGAAACAGTCAAATTTATCTAAGTTTGTAGTTTAATAATATTAGAATCATGTTTAAAATTAAAGTCTCAAAAATCTTATTGTTATTGGAAGTCAAATTTATCTAAGTTTACAAGTCCTTTTCGGTTGGGCGGGAGAAATTTATCTATTGACCTCATCATAAATCGGTTGCCTTCTGTTTTATTTTCTATTGTCAAATATTTACTGGTCTTGTACACACGGAATTTGTTTAGAAAGTGAGAGATGTATCTGATTCCAGCACTTGTGTATTTCTCAAACGTACAAATAGACAATCAAAATTTGGTCCCTTTAGAGCAACTCCAACCAAACTCCAAATATAGAGTAAGTAACACTCTATATTTGGAGCAAAACCATCTCCAATCCAACTTCATTTTCAGCTACAAAAATAGAGGAAGCTATATGGAGTGACACTTCAGCTACTTTATTCTTCTTCTTTTTTTTCTTTAATCAATCATGCTTTTGTTTATTTAATTTTGGTATTTGTATTTCATATATTTTTGTTTCATGGTAGCCACTTTTCAATGTAAAAACTAATTATTATAAAATTTATAATTATATGATTTGTTATCTTTTAATTAATTTGAATATAATTTAATTAAGTCATAAAAATAAAATATATTAAAAAATAAATGCATACAAATTAGTACAAGTTCATACACTACAAAATAAAAATATAGTAGATTAATACCAACATAGCTTAATATGAAGATTTTTGAATAGTTATGTGTTATTTTCTTTCCAATTGTTATTGTGTTGTATTTTTATTATTTATTCAATGTAATGTTTGTTTATTTTTGTTTGTTATTATTAATTCTTAATTAAAAATTATATTACGATTAAATTTTATTTATTTTTAATTAAAATAAATAATATATATAAAATAAAATGTCAATCCATAATCTTATTAAATAAAAAAATTTATTTTGTTAAATAAATAATTAAAAAAAATTAAGTTTGTATTTAGTTTGTAAAAAAATAATAATAGAAAATGTGATTTTAAAAAAATATTCTTCTTCACATTTAGAAATAAAATTATTAGTTGGAAATATTTTTATTGTCAATGTTGTATTTTTGAAAAACAATTACTATAAATATAGAGCAATGAGTTGAGACGGCTTTATTTTGTGAAATAGCAAAAGATTCCATAGAGAAAGAGTTCATTTCAATTCCACTTATTTTATTCAGTCTTCAATTTTCTGTTTTAGTTTCTTTTCCGTTAAAACAAGTATAACTTAGATATTAAAGAAATCAGCGATTAATTTGTAATTTATTGCACTGAAGTCAATCTCAACATTAAAATATTATTTTTTAGGGATAAACACATAAATATACAATAACAAAAAAGGTAAAATTCACAAATACAACATAAATATCAAAAAGTTGCAAAAAAATGGAAACAAAAAATAAAGATTTCAAAAATACCTCAGTTTGACGTGTTAGCCACACTCTTTGAACTAGTTAAAATGAGTATAAACCGAGAAAAATACGAGTACAACAACAAAATGAGTACAACTCAAAACAAAAAATTTAAAAAATATTTTGATTTTTTATATTACTCGGTAAAATTATGAGTACAAACGAGTACAAATGACAACAAACCGAGTACAAAATCAGTACAACCCAAATTTAAGTATTATTTTATAATTTTACAAGCTAAAAAGGATTAAGGTGTAATTTTTTTTTCATTTTGGGGTTGCAGCTAGTGTTTTGAAACCTTAGTCACCTCCTCTCTCTCTCTCCCCCCATCTCCTGCTCTCTCTTGCATCACTCTCACTCTCTTGCTCTCTCGTCATCGGCCTCTCTCTCCCTCACAACAGATGAAGACATGAACACTGACGACTCGACGAATGAAGTTGTGGATGAGGCGGTGAGGAATGCATCAGATATGGAGGAAGAAGAAAAGAATAATGAAGCAATCGAGGCAGCAAATAAGGTGGTAGCAAATAAACACAACGTGGTTTTAGTGGTGGCCGAAGCACACAAATATACAACAAAAAAATGGAAAAATTCACAAATGAGTACAAACCGAGTACAAAATTCGCAACATGGAATAAAGATTTCAAAAATTTCTCAATTTGACCGCATGTTAACCACGCGTCAGAAAGTTAATCGTTTGTTGACACACTCTTTGAACCAGTTAAAATGAGTATAAACCGAGAACAATACAAGTACAACAACAAAACGAGAACAAATACCAACAAATGAGTACGAGTCAAAACACAAATTTTAAATTTTTTTAATTTTTTCTTTATTACTCAGTAAAATTATGAGTACAAATGAGAACAAACCGAGTACAAAATAAGTACAACCCAAATTTAGGTATTATTTTATAATTTTACAAACTAAAAAGGATCAAAGTGTAATTTTTTTCATTCGGAACTACAACTACTGTTTTGAAACCCTAGTTGTCACCTCTCTCTCTCTCACTCTTTCTTGTCATGCCATCTCTCTCACTCCCTTGCTCTCTCGTTGTCGGCCTATCTCTCTCTCCCTCACAATAGACGAAGACATGAACGCCAAACAAGACGGACGACATGATGAATGAAGACGTGGACGAGGTAGCGGGCGATACTTCTGATGTGGAGGAAGAAGAAGATAAGAATTAAGAAGAATTTGATGCGGCGGACACGGTGGTAGCAAAAAAAAAAAGCAACACGGAATTAGAAGTGGCGGAAGCACACAAATATACAACAAAAAAATGACAAAATTCACAAATACAACACACATGTCAAAAAGTTGCTAAAATGGAAACACGGAATAAAGATTTCAAAAATGTCTTAGTTTGACCGCTTGTTAACCACGCGTCAGGAAATTGACATCACTCTTTGAACTAGTTAAAATGAGTACAAATCGATAATAAGAGTACAACCGAATACAACAAAATGAAAACAAAACGAGAACAAACACCAACAAATGAGTACAAGTCAAAACAAAAAATTAAAAAGTATTTTAATTTTTTCTTTATTACTCTGTAAAATTATGAGTATAAACCGAGTACAAATGAGTACAATCCAAGTTTAAGTATTATTTTATAATTTTACAAACTAAAAGGGATTAAAGTGTATTTTTTTTCATTTTGGGGTTGCAGCAAGTGTTTTGAAACCCTAGCCGCTGCCCCTTCTCTCTCTTGTCGCGTCATCTCTCTCTCACTCTCTTGCTATCTCGTTATTGGCCTTTCTCTCCCTCACAACAAACGAAGACAAGAACGCCGACAAAGATAGATGACGCAACAAATGAAGACGTGGATGAGGAATCGGGCTATGCATCGGATGTGGAGGAAGAAGAAACGAATAACAAAGCATTCGAGGCGGCGGACAAGGTGGGAACAAAAAATGCAACGTGGAATTAGCGGTGGCAGAAGCGAGTGGGGAGGAGAAAGAAGTGAGAGAGGGAGGTGGAGACGAAGGGACATAAAAGTTAGAGATAAGGAAGACGCATGAAACAGAGAGAAGAAAGAGAAAGAAATTTGGGTGAGATGGGGTTTGAGGAGAGAAATTGAAAAAAAAAAGCTATAAATATTGTGGCATTAGTGAAATTAAAAATGTGATTGTTCTATGCCAGAAAATATAATTCCCTGTGTTGCATATGTGAAACTAAAATGATAAAAAAAAGAAAGGAGTGTAATTTCCTATTTTTTTATCGACCTAACTAGTAATTTATTAAATCAATTTTATCACTACGCTACAAGAAATTTGATTTTGATGGACGATAAAAATTTTGTCCACAATACCATTGTGCACAATTTTTAGGACTCGTCCGTAAAGCTCCGTCCCTAAGGTATTTTGAACAGAAAATTAATTCGTGCTTAAAAATGACAACATTGTGGACGATTTTCGTCCCTAATTAAAAACGCTAAGGGACGAATATTTCGTCCACAAATATTCTAAATCATTTTCGTCCCAACTGAATATCTTTAAGGACTAAATTTATCTCGTTGCTACAATTCTGTCCCTAAAATTAAAATTTCTTGTAGTGCTAATCGATAAGCTATTAATTAATTCTGTAACAAACATGTTAGTTCTAACGAATTTATTTGCCAAGATCAATAAACTTTACCTATATACCAATTTAACAAATTGATTACCATGGTTAATTTTAATTTAAACTGATCTCATGTCAAAGTCATTCTCAACTCTCTCCCCGCTTAATCTCATTGCAAGAACCTACATAATTGAGAACCTCATATACAATAAATTTGTCTTAATATCTTGCCACATTAATAATTTTCCATTCAAATTTTTTTTCTGTTTTTCACATGTAAATTCCGGAGTTGTAACCAAGTGGTTCATCCAAATTTGATCCGCCGGTAATTCAATAATTAGCTTTAGTTTTATTAGCCAAGTGCCAATCGAAATTTTCTCGAAACCCTACAACATAAACTGAAAACCCTAATAAACTTAATATTAGAGTTAATCTTGCACATAGTGCATGCAACCAACGTTAAAAAAAACTCGTACTCTTAGAATTGTCCCACTAATCAATCCTCCCTATCTTCTGGTTTTACCTTCAAGTCCTCCATATTCCTATACTCGGCCGTGTCCACGGGTCCATCAAGCTTATGAACCTCATCAATAACTGCATCTCCCACGTCAATATCATCTTCGTCTTCGTTGCGGTTGGAACCAACAGAAATGTCCCTAATCTTCTGATTTGCTTCTTTAGCTGCTTCCCAAGCACCATCCATAGTCTTCTTAGCGGCATCACCAACAGTGTCGGCGACTTGGGTGCTTTTCGTAGGCCTTCTTTGGCCGTGTCTGCCATGAACTGTGATTCTCCTGTCCTTGTGTACTCGTCCGGGTCTAGGGCTTCTTGTTTGGCCTCATACATGCCTTGTCTTGCTGGATCACTAGTCCTTGACTTCGTAGATATTCCTGGTGTCCCTTCCGGACCCGTTCCTTCTCCTCTTGTGTTGCTCTGATCTGGTATTCCATTGATGCCCTGATGATCATTGCATTATCAAGGGTTAAAACATCAAACGTGCAACTTAACAGGTCACGCTTAGGTTTATATGTGTATATTCGTTTATATGTGTATATTCCTATAATTCGTCAATAAAAATGTTGGTTTAGTTGTTAGTACGCTAATTCGAGTGAACTTTATCTTATCCACCTTTAATAAAAGGATAAACAATAATAATATACCGAATATCACAATCTAAATAATACTGGATTGGCTCTCTGCTATATTCTTTTCAATGTAAGAATCAGAGATCAATTCTACTACATTTTTTAAACTATTGAATCAATAAAATGAACCAAATATAAAGTAAAATAATGATCCAATTACAACATCAGGACCCTAATATATTCAACATTTGCAAATTATCTTAGTAGCTAAGTAAGAAAACATTACTTATATACCGATATGATGCAAGGATATGAAATTCACAATTGCTCGTTGCCAACTAACAAAAGTTATACAATGGACTTGTAACTCATTAATTTTGTACTAACGATTTGAGAATTCGAATATCAAACAAATAAAATGACATATAAAAAACCAAGAAAAAATTTATGAAATTCACATAAAAACAAATGGAAAAATTATAAATGGAAGAGAAAAAAAATTTATTGTTACTATACGTACTTCAGCACGTTCAGAAGCACTGGAGAAGCAAGCCCTGGAGAATCTGGTAGCAGAATCAACAAAACAAGAATAATCTTTAATTGAAGCTTTGGATATGTTGGAGGTAACTCTTCTTGCTAAAAATATGGCTGCCATTGCCGTTCCTAGTTCCTAGTTTTGTTCTTTGCAATAAGATAATGAGGAATTTGCCGATCAAATTTGGCGATGTAAACAATTGTTCTGGGATTAAAGACAAGATTGCGGTTCGGTTGTCTTGAATTAATTTTAATGACAACATTGAAGAGTCCATATGTTTGTAAATGAATGTGACACGTTTTCGACACTTGGAGGTTGCATGACACATACTCGGTTGCTGGTTATTTTACTTTACACTTGTCATTTCTTCCTGAAATTTCTTTATGCCGCTCGGTGATATAAAAAACTGAACCGAATTTAAACCGATTGAATATTAAAAATTGATTATTTATTTAAATTATCCATTTTTTAAATGTTTAGTTAAAATAAGTAGTATAACTCTTTTTTTCGAGTCTCAGCATTGTATATTTCATACACAGTACTATAAATTCTATAAAGATTTGAACCATGTATTTGTTTAGTTAATCCAAACTATGAATGACAATGAGTAGTAGAGTATGGATAGAGTATGTTAATATCTTTACTTATACTCGTAGGTAATACCCCATACTCGTATCCTACTCATAAAAAAATCATTATATATACTCTACTCATAAGGTACCCGCTTATCCGTAAAATACTCGTTTACCCGTTGTGTAAATATATTTATTTAACCTAAAAATAATAACATGTCAATAAATGTAAGATATAAATGAATAAAAATGCACAATATAATACAAAAATTTATATTTATATTCGAATGTTTTTAAACATAAAATATCTTATAAATTACATTTCATAAATTATTGCATTTGATCGTTACTACATTAATAATTTGCTTTAAATGATAATATGTCACCCAATATGGACCTATAATAATTATTATTTAGTATTACTGTAATACCCCGGATAATTTTTATAATTATTTTGGGATAATTATATTTGGAGTAATTATTTTGAATAATTATTGGTGAAAAATTAGTTTTGGGAATAATTATTTTTAATAAATTTGGGTAAAAATGTGAAATAATATTTTTTGGTGTTAATATGATTTTTGAGGTATATTGGGTAATTAAATTAAGTGGAAATTGGTTGGAATTGAAAAAAAAGAAAGAAAAATGAAGAAATGAAAATCAGAAATCGAACTACAGGTCGTCTGATTTTGGGACCAAACGGCGTGTCGTTCGCGTGTGTGCACA
>CAODLS014143935.1:0-20276 GCA_948243855.1 Flueggea neowawraea | reverse complement strand
AGAACCCCATACCAGGCTGATTCGTGAACAGCTCCAACTTTCGTCCAGACTTCTTATTGCGCACAATTGTGGCTAATTTCATACCTTTGCTTGCCTTCCCATCAAGCACGTAGTTGATGTCGTAGCCTTGAGGTAGCGTCGGGAGCTTGCTTCCAACGGTACTCGATTTACGGAAATCATAAGGCGTCCCCGTCACCGACGCGATTTCGCCCGTGGGAATTGTCAGGTTGTCAACAGGAGTGTACCTGGAAGCGATTATCTGAACTTCTTCGGAGAGGATGTCTCCACTGTTGTGGCCACCAAGGTTCAGGAATATATGTGGAACTAGATTTATTGGAGTTGCCTTGTTCAGAACTTTTGCTTCCATGACTATAGACATTTCGTTCTCAGAATGGAGAGTGTATGTTACTGTCACATAGAGATCCCCTGGAAATCCTGCATAGTGATTGACAAATTTCAATATGTGCACATCTTATAAGCATGCGACATTCATTAACAGGCCTAATATTTGCAACTTAATTATCCAAGCCTCAATTTATCAAACAAAAATATTTCAAAATCAAAGCTCGTTTTGCTGACAAAACAAAAGCTAAGTAAGTTACCTTGATCACCATCAACGCTGTGATAGGTCAAGACAATATGAGGAGCAACACCTTCATTCTGGTACTCTTTCAGCTGCCATATAACTCTTGCAAATCCTATTGGACCACCTGATAAATTTAGACAGGTAAATTTCAGATACTGAACATGTCTTGAAGCAGGGGAAAATGCCATTATAGCTCGACAGGTAAATAAACGGTGAAAATACCAATAGGTTTGTAGTTTATTGATTTTAGCGTCAATTCCAGCACTAAGAATTTCTCGGCGGAGAGCAAATAATACAACTAAAAAAATAAATAAATGGTAAAAGTTCTATTTAGATTGAATCAAGATTTATGTACCATGAATAGAGTGGTTCCCCCTATAATTGGGTATTAATTTATAGACAGTTCCATTGAGAGTGAATTGAGCATTGGATATTCTGCCCGCAACTCGTCCCACAACGGCTCCAAAACTAGATGTACTATTCTACACAAACAAGGTGTTAAATTAGTAAGAAAGAACTTACCATTAAAAAGCTAAACTATATTAATCACCCTGGCAATGATGAAAAGAAAGTTTATGACGGGAAGAAAACACAAGTGGAGAAACAAGAACACAATAGAGAAGGTCAACACGGGTAAAGTACGTTAATGATGAAAAGAAAGAAAGAACTTGCCGTGTATTCCTTAGCTATATCAAAGCCAAGTGCAATATCACTCAGTTTCCCTATTAAAATATCCAAAACAAATTATCAAAAAACAGTACCAGATAACAATGTCTCCAAAACTGAGAATTACAAGATTTGTTTTTCAGGAAAAAAGAATTCTTGAAGATAAGACGATTGGTTAACGAAATGAATCAAAAAACAAAAACTTACCATATTTATCGGGGAGAATAATAGACATGACACGGGCACCATAGTTGGTGACGGTCATAGACAACTTTCCTTTCTTGAGCTCATATGCTCTAGCCTCTGTTTCATTTGCTGCAGAGCAGCCATTAATGACAAATCCGAAACCCAAAAAAATGCTGAAGCAAACCAACGAAGACAGCTTCACTTCCATCTTCTTCATTCTGGCAATGATGTTGGAATTATTGGATCTGTTTGTGAATGAACTTGTTTATGACAAGTGCTTTTTAAATGAAAGACAGTTTATGGGTTCACATCACAAATCTTGCGCAATATAAGCGTGTTATGTCTTCCATATCTTGATTAATGCAATCTTTGGAATAAAAATTCATATCCAAAGATGGCCTCTTCTTCTTCTTTTTTAAGTCTGGATAACCAAAGAAGACTTTTGACTTTTTCTTTTTTTATCAACGAAGAAGACTTTTGACTTTATGCTTTGGATCCAAATTGGTGTTCCCTGAAAATATTTTCAGGCAATTACCATCCAAAGAACGGCAAGAAAAGAAATAAACAAGCCAAAAAAGACAACTCTAAATGGCTGTTTCCTGTCAAAGCTTCAATTAATTTATTTATTAACATTTAAAAAAACCAGATTTCCATTCAAATAAAGTACCAAATCAATCAAAAGAAAATACTGAAACGATTTTATAAAATCACAAATTTAAATTCAACAGGAAAAAATTAATATAAAATAATCGAGTTCTTCAAACGGATAATTACTCATATGGCTCACCTCTTATGTTTCTAAAGAAGTTTCTTTTATAAGTTATTTTATTTGTCTGGTCATAATTGAACCCTCGATCTCTTGACGTTAACTTGATGTTTGTAAAGAAGTTGAATTCACCAGTGCAATACCGATCTGTGTTTCATAGGTAAATAAGGGATTACATCTTTCACTTTTATTTATAGGGTGTGGACGCATGGTTGACATCTTAATTTAGCACGCATTATCAAAATCTACAAGCTATGAAGATATTTTTGGAGGTCACAATCTTAAATTTCTACAATTTTGTGGTTGTAGAGTCAGATATGCTTAACTTATCCCTCCATCAAGGAAAAAAAAAAAAAGAAAATAGCAATTTGGTTATATAGCTCAAGTTATTGACTTTTTATTTTTTCTGTTCTTAAGTTTTTAGCTTTTTAATTACACCTAATGCCTATTGCAGTTTTGGAACATTGTGTCGGTTAGGATTAACAATATCTCAGCATATCTTCTTTTGAATTAATTAAGAAATGACAGAAAAACTAATCTATTAATTAAGATGGATCATGTTAGGTGTGCCTTTAATTTCGGTTTTGGTCAACGATTAACTTTATCATGCATTGCATATCAAGAGAAACGTGCAGCAATTGTCCAAATTTTCTGTTTGCATTTGCTTCACAGCGTAGCATGAAAGGCAGCAGCCACGTTTGGTGGCCAATGAAGCTCTATATATAAGCAAGCAACCTTGGCTTTCTCATGTGGCATTCTTCAGTTTGATGCGTGTGATATAAGGCATTTGTATTTAAGGTTTTATTTCATTTGATGAAGAGTGCATGGTACGTATTTTGTAAACCTCTATTGTCTTGTTTTGTTAGCCACTTTGAGAGACCATTCGTGAGGTAGAATGGCTTTGAGTTAAGTGCTCTATTTGGGTTTTGAAGGAATTTCATACATGTTTAACAAATAAACAGTATAATAAATAAGTTCGGTTTACAAACTTCGATTCCTGCGGAAGCTAGCAGCGGAGCAAAACCAGTTTCTATATTGATCTTGCGAACAAACCACGGTTGAGTTGTTAACGGGAGTGCTCGGTTGTTTCACAGTCTATATGTCACACTTGATCTATGTAGGACTTGGGGTCAGGAGGCTTTGATCTCTCTCTCTCTCCCCCATTGAGAGGTTTCACTCTCCTATTTTTTTTTGTGGTGGTAGAGTCAATGAATGAAGGAAGAAGCAAAGTTTCTTATATAAGCCTCCAAATGGGCTTATGGAGCCGATGGGCCCATTTTATTTCAAATTTAATTGGGCTCGCCAATTGGCCTCAATTCACCGTCTCAGTTCACACCTTGAATAACCGAGTTTGGTTCTCCACAATTGGACTTTCCAATTGGTCTCGGTTCACCCGTCATGGGCGGACAACTTTTTCCAACATCTTCCACTCACACATGACGGTACCTTAACTCGTCATAGATCATGATGGAACTAATACCAATTATGATTAAGATCTTGTGTCATACAGACAAATAGACCTCGCGATCAGCATACGATGAGAGCGTAATTGCTATACACGTGTTAGGGTTATATAACAACTCACATCTCAATCCTGCTAGAAGGCGTCTCTTGCAGGACAACTCCTTTCTACCAAAGTGTCTGCAACAGTAGCACAGACTACTGGAAACGTATGCATTTCCCCTAGTTCGTAACCACACAATCGCTGCTTTTGAACTTCTCGATATCACGAAAGCTTTACTCACAGTTCACACATCATGTGACATACTACATGAGAGCTGGCTTAGCAAACTATTGAGACTAGTGCGCATGCGTCTAGAAACGAACTTTTCCTCTTGCACTTGAAAATCCATATAGCCAAGTTTACTTGCCTAGCTTGTCACACTTGGTCAAATCAATCATGACCATTAATGGCAAGCTAAAATAGGCAAACTCAACTACATGTTTTGAATGTGTTAAGAGTTCTAACGATAGATAGTACCAAGAACCACATGTTCATGGCAGGGTCTTACACTAGGAAAAGTGATCATTTTTCAATCTTTTTTCATCCTTATGGTTGTGTATATAGCACACATGGTATGATCATGTGTTGTGGTGTTCTTTCCTTCCCTTAGATGAGCGCATGCTTATACAACATTGTCAACACCACACAGAATTTTCAGTTACGATGAATCTCGGCATCTAACCTTAATTCAAACCTTAACATGATTACTTCTGGCTTTAAGACAAAATATACTAAAAGTTACTAAATTTTAGCATTTGATCATTTGATGATCAGCATAGGCATTTTCCTATGGCGTATGTCTCTTTTGATACAACTTTTCTTGCCTATTTATAATGAACTAACCACTATAAAATGCAAGACGACCTATTGATTATGAATGTGCTCTTGATCTCTCTCTACGTTAAAAAACAGCCTCATCTTAGTTCTTCCCTCAACAAAATGGAAAACCTAAGGTAAACACCCGTGTAAATGGGTTACTTCTCTTTCCAACATGTTTTCGGACTCAAAGCTACAAAAAAATGTCATCTCTCAATATTTGTGTTTATGTACTGTCCACAATGATCTTATTAAAGATTAGGTTTTAAAGGATTCTCATTTCATATGTCATGCTGGTCTTAAGGAACTTATTCCTTATAAACTTTTATTAACAGATTTTTGAATCACATCTCGCATGGATTTACACTTCCAAGTTCACTTCTCCTTGTGACACTTGAACTCAAATTCACTTGTCATTGTACAACCAAGTCTCTCATAAAATGATATTGGTCTCGATTTTCTTAAACATATATTAGAAATTTTCGATCCTTAAGCAATCGAGGTCGACTGTCACTTAAACATTGTCGTCGGTTCTTTAGGTGATTAGTGCTAAGTAGATCATTACACTGAATAGCCAACCTTACTATTGCACTGCAGCTAATGAAGCTATAGTCTTAGCTTCTTTTGCCATACACTTATATGCGTTTCTCACTATTACGTGGGGTAGCTTTTCAGCCAAGCAATAACACATAACCAGATATGGATTTCACTATAGTCCACATCATTACATGGAATAACAACTGTGTCTCATTTTATCGCAAGCCTTTAGGATAACATAATGCCTTGCAGTGCCTTTAAAGCATTCAAGTATCTCAGTCACTGCTCTTCAACATCCTTCGTATGTGTTGGATCAATATTTACTAGCTAACTTGTAAGCAAAACAACCTCTAGGCATTGCACACACCTAGGTATTTACTACAAGACATGGTCTTGTAATTAACACATGTACTCTTTATTATAAAACACATTCACTTGACATTTGTGTGAAGAATATTTCTTACACATTTGTCCTCTTACATAGGTCTATGGACACATGCACTTACTAAGAGTCTTGTTCTTAGTCACAAGGTATCTATGAGTTATGCATTTTTGCATCCTGAAGCGTTCAATTACTTTGTTGATCCATCTCACTTGATAGGTACAACGATTTACTCGAACGATCTCTTGGAGTTTGACTCCAAGGTCAACTTATATTAGCAATCTCAAAGTCGGACATCGACCAATGTTTGAAGTCATTCAGGTATGCTATATCATTTCTAGCCACTAGTGTGACATTCACATAAGATTAGAATGACGAGATTTACCTTCGAAATACATGGTATTATCACAACTAATACGAATGTACCACTCTCTCGAAAATTGTCTAAGGTCATACCTTGGACGATGAAACCTTCAGCTTAAGCCATTTAGGTTTCTACTCCAAATTCTCTATTGAGAAAATGAGTCTCTACATCAATTGATATAAGTCGAGGTATAGACTAGCCCAAATGCCAAAGTCTATTTGATAAAGGTAAAAATTTCAACAAAATGGACTTTCCAATCTTGTTGTGTAAATTCCCTTTAGCGATTATCAATATCTTACTCGATTTATCGCTTACGTATCTATTTATCTCTAATAGATGTTCACCCTTTGGGGAGATTAAACACTTCTCAATCATTGTTCAATTTCAAATGGCATTCGCACTTCCATTGCTTTAATTGATACAACTCTTACTGGGATGAGTGAACCATTGACACACTCACAGGTTCATCCCTGACTTATGGGATTACTAAAAGGATCAAGACCGATTCATTTATTGAAAAATTTCGTCGTGAGACTTTATTCTTTTTAGATTTATGCATTTTCAAAAATGCTCTCATTGGGTTCAAGCTCCATATAGGAACTCCCACTGGATTCAAGTTCCCTACTCTCACTGGAAAATAGGAATCTTGTTCTCACTTAAGTAAGAATCAGGAACATCCGCACACGCTTGAGGTAGATGAGATAAAGTTGAATCGCTCCAAGACTTTTCCAACGATGTATCCCTTTCAGAGAAAGAGATACCCAATCGCTCGGATCGATCTCTTGAGATTGTAATCTCAAGGTTGTAATTTACATTACCCTCTCATAAGTTTTTCTCAAGGTTGTAATTTACTGATTTACATAACTCAACTTTCTTTCTCATCCCTCATTCTCCTCAATAATTCTCCCACTCGGATGGAGTGATCTTAAGGGTTTTTAGTTCCTGAGTCGTAAAGAAAGTGAAATCATTTCCACTTCATCCCAGTTAAGAAATCTATGCATTAAGAATGTAATCTCTTATAACTCATTACTATGTCAATTCGTATTGTCTCACAATTAATGTATCATTTTGACATAGCTAGGTATCTAAAACCTTAAACCTCATCGTCGTTCTTGACAAAGGAATCGTGGACATTGGTTATATATCTCTTTACTTCAAGTGGTTTAGGTCATGCTTTCGATCGATCCACAAACCTGTGAGATATATAAGTAACAGACTTAGAGTGTATAGGGATTTTGAATGTTGTGGCCTTTGCCATTATAGTTCTCACCATATTTTGTAGAGTTTTATTTCTCCTATCTGCTATGCAGATTATTCTCGGAGTTTAGGAGTAAACAACTTATGTTTACTTCCCTTTTATCACACAATGCTTTGGTCTCATTCACGATCTTAATTGATTCACAAAGCTTTGTTTGATTCTTACCTTCACTTGCAAGAAGTAAGAACTAACTTGACCATTCTTAATTATGAGAAATCAAACAAATATGAGCGTGTCTTCCATAATCATATATACAAAAGTGATGAAGTAGTAGACCCTAGCCTTGCCCTCTTAATTTTTTGACATCAAACATCAAAAGTGGATTAATAGCAATGGGTACTTTAACTCGAAGTGCTTTTTGAAATGGTTTTCTTTCTAGCATCCCCTCTTTGCAATGCTCACAAATTAGACAACTTGGACTTACATAATTTCCTAGTATATTCATGCGGTTCAACCAATAAACCATTGATCCAATGAACTGATGAGCCAACTCCTTAGCCGGTTGAACTGCTAGCCTGATTATGATAACAATGCTACTAGCCCTGGTACCATTACTTAGTTACCTTCACCAGTTTCAAAACAAAGTACTCAGTTAGCTTAAATATAAACAGTGCAGGATAAAAAATGTTTCATTCATTATAAACTAACCAAGACAATTAGCTAAACTATATTAATCCCGGCTGACTTTATGTAATATTAAAAAATTAACATGTAGGGAAACAGTTAACAGAAAAAAAACCCCAATTATACTTCCCCTCGTCTAATTGACTTTTTTGAGATAATAAAAAAACCCATCTGTCATATAATTTGCCTATATTTTTTTATAAGTCATTTTATTTGCTCTACCAAGTATATTATTTCCCCATACTTGATGGGATGATAAGAGTAATGTGAATGTCCACCAAAAATATGTGGTCGTCCTTTAGCACAACACAGGTCTTATTTTGGTCATGAAACAGAAGGTCAACACCGGCAAAGTATCGTAAAAATGAAGTAACGAGGATAGAAAGATCTCACCGTTTATTCTTTAGCTGTATCAAAGCCAATTGCAATATCACCCAATTTTCCTGTTAACAGATCCAAAACCAATGATCAAAAAACAGTGCCAATGAACTGGAATCGTCTCCGTAACTGAGACTTAGAAGAGTTTTACAAGATTTTCTTTCTTTTATCGGAAAAAAAAATCTTTAAGTCTGAAATGAGTGGAATGAATCGAAGAACAAAAGCTTACCATATTTATCTGGGAGAATAACGGACATGATACGGGCACCATAGTGGGTGACGGGCATAGAGAACTTTCCTTTCTTGAGCTCATATGCTCCTACCTCTGGTTCTTTTGCTGCAGAGCGAGAAATCCAAAACCCACAAAAATGCTGAGACAGACCAACAAAGACGACTTCACTTCCATCTTCTTCACTATGGAAATGATGTTGGAAGATATTGATGGCTTCAATGGATCTGTTTTTGATGAATTTGTTCGTGACAGTGCTTTTAAAATGAAAGGGTATGAAAAATCTTTGCGGAATATCTGTGTGTCTGTCCTCCATATCTTGCTTGATGCAAGGTTAATGTGCAAGATTTGGAATTGAAAATTCATAACCAAAGAAGACTTTGACTTTATGCATTGGATCGATTCAGATATTCTAGATCCAAGTTGGTGGGCCCTGGTTATATTCATTAACTATCTCCAGGCAATGACCATCTAAAGTCTAAAGAACGGCGAGGAAAGAAAAACACAAGGCAAAAAAACTCAATCCGGCCGCTGCCTCTCAAAGCTTCGGTTATTAAAATTTAAAAAATAATCAATTAAAAAACATTGAAACGATTAAAAAAACCACTAATTTTAATTTAATACAAAAAAAATCATAAAACAATTGAGTTTGTCAAAACGTTTAAACAAACTAATTCAATTCATTTTCTTATTTCTTTGACCACTTGCTTCAGTTTGCATTTTTTTTATAAGTCAGTTTGTAAAATTTTTTTGATAGTTGTTGTCAATTAAATTCAAATCCAGAATTTATTGTAATTTTTACTTGTTTATTAATTGAACTACTGCTAATGAATTAGTTTGCAAATTTTGTTTTTGGCTTTTTTTTTTTATCTCAGTGAATCATTGCGGACACTGCCGACTCAACTCCTATGACTTGTATGGTCCACCTCTTATATCTCTAAATAATTAGTTGAATTCATCATTGCAATAAGTTAAATTCGTCACATGCAAAATTTACACTACAATAAATTGAGAGGTCATATTCCCTCTAATGATCTTACTCAATTGTGCAGTTTGTCACGTATTAACATTTTTTTATAAGTCATTTTATTTGTTGTTGTTGCATGCCTTTTTGGTCCCGAAGCTCATCGACCCGAGGGGGTTGTGCTCGAGAGTGGTCATTTGTGTTAAATGGTTCGTATTGTCTAGAAGTTTAAAACTTTTTATTGAAGACGAGTGAATAAAGAACAAAGGTGTAATTCATTAATACTAAGAACAAGTACAATGAAACAATGTTTAAGTTACTGCTACTCTTAATTACTTGAAAGTAAATAATTAAACTAAGACTGAATAAAAGAGAGATAAATATAAAAACAAACATAATTGAAGTCGTGTTGATGTTGAGATGAGTGTCTTCTTATTTATTCCTCCTTTTATAACCTTTCCAGTAATCTCCTGTTCTATGTTCTCCATTTCTTGTAACTGTTGCTCCATGTCTTGTGTAACTGTTTGTTAGTGGGCCTCTACATTGCCATGTCAATGATTGGCATACATAACTAACTTCACAACACCATACACATGGACACATTGTCTGCAAGTGGTTATGTTAGTATGCCAAATATGAACCGTGATAAATAGTCTTGGTAACCACTTTCAAGCCCACGACCCCTAGGCTAGGAGGAACCTCTTGAGCAATAATTTGGTGGTAACAAATTGTCCCCTTTTTACCATTAGAGGAAATCGCAAGGGTTTTTTTTTTTCAACGAATATGTTTGATTGAATTTTGGCCTCTTAATAATCAATCCGAGAGTGTTTAGTATGCATACAATGTTCGTAGAGTAAATAAAATGACCATTCTTTTCTTTTCAAGTGAACAGTGCACATCCAAAATTTGGACAGTTGCCCACATATGTGTCATTGTTTGACAAACATATAAAAATAATTTTTATACTCTAGGCACCTTTCGAGCTCATCTTTTTCCAACTCTCGGGTTTGCCTTTTTTCAAGTGTCCCCGAATTTTTATAATTTTATGACAAACTTCAGCTCTGGGGCTTGGTTTTTTTAGCCCTTCGGGATGACCTCACGAAGCCGACGATGTTCAAGTATTTTGATAGCCATTGTGACCGAGCCCTGTATTGACTGTCATCACGCTTTTTGGCCATGCAACCACAAACATTTTTATGCATATTAAACTTTCATCAAATCCAATAGTGTTGTTCTCGGCTCTTCTAATGTTCTCGACGATTCGAGAACTATTTCGAGGACATAGTGATTAAGGAATCTCGGACTCGCTCGGCCGTAAACATCCCGAGGAAAAGTCAACTCCTTCCGACAAAGGCTAAGCTCAAACATTACGAAATTAGCTCGGCCAAAGGCATCCCGAGAAAAAAACTAACTCCTTCCGACAAAGGCTAAGCTCAAGCATTTTTTGTTTTGAAATGAACTAAGAAATGAACCAATCAAGTAAAATCAAGGAACAAAGATCACTCGAATGGTCATTAAAAAATTAATCGGTCATGCTCATCATTCATGCATGTGTAGGTGACCACTTTCATATTTATTCAATCTTGATGGCTTGTCTTTACCTAGCCATTCATTTAGGTAAACGCATGCACGTTGATTTTGCCCATATTACCGATTTACATTTATCTTTCCTAAATTTAGGCATTTATCATTAACACAGTGTACACAATTGCAACCTAAACATTTTAAAATAAACTTGGTGAAATAATGAAAATTCTGGAAAAATTGTTACCTTTGCCAGGGGTTGCAAATCTGACATTGCTCTGGCTTCTTAGTTCTTAGTTCCCTTGCTTGTGCCTTGTTTGTGACTTCCCGAAGTTTTTCCCTTTTTCCTCTTTTTTTTAAACCGCCTTTCGAGATTGCTTTACACACTCTCTTCGAGCTTGTCCATTTTTGTTTCGAAGTATCTCTCGAGTTAAAAAAGGTGACCACTTTTTTTTTTTTTTGATAGTTGTTGTCATTTTTTTTTTATCTCAGTGAATCATTGCGGACACTTCTCAATTGGTGTGGTCCACCACGTTTGCAAGGAAACTAATTTGATTAATTTGTCGCTTGTCGACAACAACATTCATCTCGAGAGCACCTGAAGACATTCATTGAAATTGGCCACATACATACAAATATATAAAGCATTAAATTAGCCGCTAGTTTTGTCTCCACTTGCGGCAATTATGCCACTTATGTATTGGTGGCCATTTCATGCAACAATTGTCTCATTGCACATATTTATTTGGCCAAACAATTCCAACCACCAAACATAAAACTTGGCAATTTTTCTTCCCCTAATTTGAGAATAAATAAGGCCCGACTGTTGTTGTTCTTGGCCTTGAGGAGTTATCAACTTTGTAACACTGCACTTGAATAATTCGTGGCTTTAATTCCAACGAATTCTCGATTGGTCACTTCCAAAATTGGTTTGACCAATCGTGTTGAATCAATTTTCAATCGGGAGGTCTACCACGTAAAGGATAAATTCAAAGCATTTTGGAAGGTCGAAATATTGTTAGCTCAAATTTCTTAACGTAAGTCATTATTTCGACATGTACATTATCTTCCAAGCAATTTTCTTCATACCCATATGGGTTAAAAAAATCAAAAGTGTCATCGTCATGTGAACAATTAATGTCTTCAGTATCAAACATCACATTGAAGTTGCCAATATACAAGTCCAAGCCATTTCCATCAAAAGAAATAATGTTGTGACTTGCCTCATTATTGTCTTGAATGGAAGCTGTGATCACCTCAACTTTTGTGCCACAAGGATCTCCATTTCTTGGGTCACATGTGTGGTCACAGGAGCAACCAAATGCTCATCTATCACATGAACATCTTGAGAATTTTCTAGCACTCCCTTGATTTGACTCTTGACACTTTTTGTCTTAGAGTCCTCACAGTTACGTCTTTTCTGGAGCATCTTCTGATAATTAAACCATTGTGCATCCATTCGCATCAAAAATTGCTCTAGATTAATTTTTGCTTCATGGCGTATTTCTTCCATTTGATAATCAAACGAGCTTTTGGTTTCTCATCTCGCCATAAAGCTCCCACTGTGGTCGCCAAATTTGTTACACACCTTTTCGCTCCTGAGGCTCACCGACCCGAAGGGGTCGTGCTCTAGAGCGATCATTTGTGTTAAAGGGTTCGTATTGTCTAGAAACCTAGGACTTTTCATTGAAGACGAGTGAATGAAGAACAAATGTGTATTTCATTAATACAAAAAACAAGTACAATGAAACAATGTTTAAGTTACTGTTACTCCTGGTTGATTGAAAGTAAATGACTAAACTAAGGCTGAACAAATGAGAGATAAATGTAAAGACAAAAATAATTGAAGTTGTGTTGATGTTGGGATGAGTGTTTTCTTGTTCATTCCTCCTTTTATAGCCTTTGCAGTAACCTCCTGTTCCATATTCTCCACTTCTTGTAATTGCTGCTCCATATCTTGAGTAATTGTTTGTTAGTGGGCCTCTACATTGCCATGTCAGTGATTGACATACATAACTAACTTCACAACACCATATACATGGACACGTTGTATGCAAGTGGTTATGTTAATATGCCAAATATGGACCATGATAAATAATCTTGGTAACCACTTTTAAGCCCACGACCCCTAAGCTCGGAGGGACCTTTCGAGCAATAATTTGGTGGTAACAATTGTTATCTAAAATCAAACTTACAACTTGTTATTGTTGGAGTTCCCTGTGTGTGGCCTATGGAATAATAAATTTGATTGGATTAATAAGTAGCAAAATCCTATTGGTTGTAGGAGAAATATTATTTATGATTTACTGAATTAATAAATAATGTTGATGGACCATGACTTAAACCCACAAGAAAACCATAAACTGACTCTCTACCTACTACAAAAAAGAGTTATTTTTCATTATATTAATTGTACGTACGAAAACCCTAAAGATGCAAGGAGAGAAAAACACAGTTTAATTCCGTTCTTGTTCGTGGTGGTTTGTTTAGAATCCATTCTAGCCATGGAAAAAGTATACTTCCACTATTGATTACGATTATATAAAAATTATAATGTTTTAAGATCGTAGGCATTATGTTTAATACAATATTATGATTAATTGATTAATGCAATTAAGTTTTACATGTGGTATTAGACACATAAGTTAAGAATTTTGTAATTTTCCAATAAAGTTTTAATAGATGATTTTGACGGCTGCGACTTGATTGAATATTATGCTTCTACTACATGTTTTTATGTCTCGACAGATTGGAAATTTCTATCATTACTCCGTTTCGTAATTGCTGTATTATCGTGTGTTATTTATTAATTGATTTGCGTTCTGTCGATTCCATTACTATCGCACTGTGATATTGATCCCACCTTGTTATTGAAATTGATCCCACCTTGTTTATTGAAAGCCGGTCGAATTGATTGTGTTTGACCTATGAAAGAGTTAATTTTGAGGGTCTGTATGTGTAAGTGAGCATGGATTCCACGTCACATGAGTTCTGCTCGATAATTGCTTAATGATTTTATGCTGCTAATGTTTATTGAGTTCTGTTAATGCTTTACATGGATTCCAGAATACTCGGTGCAATGATTACAGTCATGTTATGGTATAATGTATAATCCACTAATTGTATCACCAATTGAATCCATATGTAATGATTTCATTCGTTGATCATATTTTGTTGTTTTGCTATGAAGTTTGCTCTGCAACTGAATGATTGTTACGCATCAATTGAATGCTGCAAATATTAGAGATTGCCGAAGATAATTAATTGTTGAAATATTGTCGAAGCCGTACATTATTTAAATATTACGGCAATTAAATCCTCTTAAGCAATGGGATTTGAATGTGAATTATCTTCATGACTTAATTGATACCGTATCAAGATTGGTTGTGTGGCCCTCACGTGGCGCAAACATAACTTTGAATTTGAGATTTTGAAAATATAGAATTTTTTAATTGATATGGTCCTAGAAAAAATAAATGAAGTAATTATAATAAGGGTAAATTAATAAAATTTTAGAGTTTATTTACAAAATCATTTATATACTTTATAAAAAAAAAAGACTAAAGATAAATGGTTCTAAAAATGGATGATTATAATGAGGGAAAGTGAAATAATTCTAAATAATGTGGTATAATTCTAAATAGTACAACTTGTTGTACTATACTATAGTATAATTGTAAATTGTATTAGTTTTTAATTGATATAGTATAATTCTAAATAGTATAATTTAGGACAAATAAAATAATTCTAAATAATAATTCTAAATAGTATAACTTATCTATGCCTTAATCATTTCAGATTGAATCCGTAAATACTGTTTGCGGCATAAAATGAAATCATGACGCCCTGTTTTGTACACACTTATTTGAAGCAAATATAAGTTTTCTCGTCAATTTGGTTAATCTGAGCAACCATTTTTTCCTGATTATATCAACTGCAAATAACCCCTGCATCGATTCTTCTACCAACTTTAGCTCATGAAGAAGAGTTTTCTTACCATAGATAATAAACAATCGCCTCCACCTCTTGCACCGTAAATTGTCCTTTTGAAATTCTTTTTAAACCTTCACTGAAGAATTAGAATGCTAAAGTATATATTACCAAAGAATGCTAAACTAATAATTTGGACTAATGTATTATGAATCTGAATAATAAATCAGGTGGAAGCACATATAACAAAAACTTATATTCTAAAATGTATGTTTAAATCTAAAAAGTCCCTCTTTTGATATTTTGCACTTCCTTTTCCAACTTGGAAAATTCATGGAGACAAAACCACAATTCCATTTAAAGGAACAAAAATCTAGAAACTAGAAAGTCAAATGTATTTGACATTGACAAAGCCAAGGGAAAATCTCTTCCTAAGATTTATCATTTGTTCGGCTCGCTAAAAAATAAAAATTCAACAAAAGTATCACCTACCTATAAAGTCTCACAGCTGTAGTTATGTTCCATTGGATTCAAACATTTAGCAAGTATTCAAAAAAGATGTAATTAAATTTACATTTTCTCGAACAGTTTTAGTGTTTCAAAAACTGTATAATTGGAGAAGTTAACAGAAAAGGATGAAATGAGAGTTGGTATATTGGTCTGGTACTTATGATTGACAATGAACAGATAAATCCTCGCGGTTCATAGAAACGCTGTGTGGATGATATGTGTAACATCCTGCATTTTCTAAGTTTGTTTTATATAGCTCGATAAAATAGTCTTTTGGAACAATTTTATTTACGTAAAATAGTCATGTTTTTTTTTTTATTTTGAAATAAAAAATAATTTGTTTATATCAATAAAGTTATTTTGTTGTTTCCGTTAAATATATTTTTAATTTGAAGTTAAAGAAATATATTTTATTTGTTTTACAATATGTGATTAAATTCGTTGATTTTTATTAATTAAATTTATTTATTTTTTAATTTGTATTATTAATGAAACACTTTGAGTTTTTTTTTTAAACAAAAGAATAAAGCAACAAAGTGTTGTCGTTTTATAAACAGCCAACAAAAAAAGAAAGAAAAGAAAGAGCAACAAGGTGTTGCCGTTTTCTAATAGCCACAGAAAAAAAAAAAAAGAGTCAAGCACAAAACTGTGCGTTTTGCTTTCTTGCATCTTCAAAATAAAACCCGATTCTTCCTTTCACTCTTTAACTCTCATCTCACACCAAAACTCACTCATTCCTCTCCAAAACCGTGGCTCACTCACTCTTCTTGCTTTCCTTATATTTTTTGCTCCAAATTAAGTTAAATTATCTCACTCTTCTCATTTTTTTTGTCATGTTTCGTGGAAGAACAAATGGGTATTTTGTTTGGGTTGGTGGATGACGATTTTGTGGCGTGGGGCGGATTTGTGTTGATTTTGGTGGAATGGGTGTAGAAGAATAATGGATTATGATAGATAAATGTTAGTAATGTATGATTTGAGCTTGGGTTTTGTTTGGATGGGGTTAAATGTGGTGTTTTTTATTAGGGTTAATTTGAATTCGAATTTTCAAGATGAACGATTCGATTTTAATGTTGATTTTCATGGAATTAGTGATGGATTTTGATGCCTTACGTTGGGTTGAGTGTAAGAATGTATGAGTTTGTATTTAATTTGGACATCGAAGAGATTTAATTGGATTTGAATTAAATTGGTTTATGGTCGGAAGAACAATGATGACCCTTTGGTGTTAATATGATTATTTAGTGAAATTAATGAATGGATATTATAAATAAAAATGATTGGTATAGCTGGAAATGGTTGAAATCGAGCGGAACGGATTTAGGGACTATCGGGTAATTTGTCTTTGGATGACCAAAAATGATATTTGACAGTTGGGGACTAAAATTGAATTTTGAATTATTTAGAGGACTAATTTGTCTACTTTAAGAATTTTGAGGATTAGCATATGCTTTTGGGGTGTTAAGAATTATTTTATGAATTTGAAATATTTTGAGGACTAGTTTGAAAATTTTTAAAGTTTAGGGACCAAAGTGTAATTTTATATCGATGTGTAATATTTGATTTATTTTGTTAGACTTTGGTCCGAAAAGAGTTTTTGGGGTTTGTTTTAACGTTTGTGTCTGCATATGCATGTGCACGTATTTCGGTACAACCACAGTACCATATTTGATTTTGTCTTTGATATGTATATTCCAGTTATACTTGGTTTCCGAGGAGAACAGTCATTAACCGGTGGACCGCGATCTGGACTATTTGTTCGACGTCTAAGTGATTGAAATGACATATTCAGACACATAGGTTGTGTCTTCTAAATTATATTGTCTTTGACGTATCTGGACATTGGTATGTAATCTGAAATTAATAAATTATATGAAATGCAAAAAAATTGAATTACGTGAAAACCTCTGCTATGAAATCTTGTTGGATTCTTTTTGATGTTTTGAAATGGTTTTTTTTTTTCAAAACCAACGTTTTTTGCTGATCTAAATATTTTGATCAATAACAAGAAAATATTTTCTGTAAGGAATATTTCCTGAATTTGTATTTCTTGGAGAATAATATTTGTTTTGGCTATTGGATTTGACTTTATTTTTTAGAATGAGTATTTATCTATTTATATAAATATTTTGAAAATATTTATATTCTTTGAAAGTTTTTCTTTGATTTCTGCAAATCAGTTTTTGCATAATCTGCCAGTGGTTCTTCCACTGTTATCTGTTTAAATTTTGTATTTAAATTTTGGCCTAAGATTTAATAACTATTCTGACTCGGGACACCTATGTTATGGGGATAAGCGTAACATTTGTATACCATAGTGAAGACTCAGTTAGCAGGGTACGTCGTTCATACCAACGTACGTTGATCATCATTGCACCCCAGATAACGTACGTCATGACTACCCAACGTACGTTATGCTCATTTCCCAGATAACGTACGTCTTGCTTGTCCTGACAACGTGCGTTGTTCACTACTCTAGCAACATACCCGACATTTCACACTTCCAAACGTGTTCTTAAGTTCCAATCATAAATCCCTTCACTCCCGGGACTTAACGACACCCAAAATTTTATGGATAACATTCTTAAACATTCTCAAACATCTTTCAAACACCCAAACATCACTTCAACCATTCGAGGTTCAAATTGGGATCAAACTGAGATCATTCAAAGTCGAATGACGTTCCACTAAGGGACTTATCGGATTTTGGTCGGAAAACTACAATGAATTGATAGGAATGGACGGGGTATTACTATCACGACCCATTCCCAGGACCCGAGACCGGCGTACGAGGTGAACCGTCTATGGGAGCCGCTCATCTCGCACAAGCCTCCATGTACAAAACTATTACCCAAAATAATTTTAATGAAATATGATAAAAACCAATTAAAGGTTTAAACATCATTTATTAAAAGAAAACATAATATGAATTTGTACGGAAATAATTTCAAATTAAACATTTGAAATACCAAATACAATAACAAAAACTAAAACAAAATCCACAGAAAACCCAGTGTGGAGCCTCTACTAATCATACAACGGGGCCCGATCAAAATGGCGCTGACTGCAACGTCAGGATACCTCACTGAGCATCAAATGTCAACGATCATAATCCCCAATAGTCACCTGCAAGATGATAATAACAGGAGACAAAACAAAACAAAGAAAAGGGGTCAACCCAGTGAGGGAAAACACTCCAGATTGCCTTATACGTGCCTCACAAAGACTGTTTTGAAAATAGTTCGACAATACCACATGCAAATATAGTCAACATATAAATATATGTATACACGCTATACCATAATAGCCTTTCGAAAATCATTTCGAAATCGTTCGCAATCAAAGCAAACAACATACACAAAATCATTCATGAGTTTATCAAAAACTTTCATGAATATTTCTAAAATCTTTCCAATATTTCTTCAAAACTCATCAAAGCCAATGTGATTTCAATAACAAAGCAAAACGTTTTCAGAAAAACGTGTTCTCTTGTTCAAAACAAGTTTGGAAGCCTTTTAATCACAAGGATGGGAGAAGGAATTAAGTATCCTTTCCCTTCTTCCTTGAGAATTTTGGCTGGACAAAGATGAGAGAGTTGAGAGAGAGAGAAGGACGACTAGGTTTAAGAAAAAGAGAAAGAATGGAACAACTCTCCAAGCACATATTCTCTTGCTTCCTTTATAACCACATCCGAACCCTAATGCCCTAAATGACCTGATTATACAGATTTAATTAGTCCCCAAAAGGGCTGACCGTCCTCTCTCAAACAAGGCTTAAAGGTGTAATGGTTTGCGTTTAAAAACCTAATCACATAGTTAAGCCCAAGCCATTACAAAACCCATGTTTAAATCCAACTAAACAAGGCCTTATTTTTCTCTTCTTTCATTAACTAATTTAATTAGTTAATACACATTTGGCCGAAATTGACATTCAATGGGCCTCAATGCATGTCCCGAAAATTACAAGGCCCAACTTATCTACATAAATAAGTGGCAAACGTAGAAAGAAGCATTTATTTTCTTCAATTGGTTTTATTGTGTGTGATCCTGTAGGTCCGTTCAATGTTGGCAATGGGCCCAGAGCCTATAAATCATAAGCAGTCTCTAACAAGACATTATGATTACCCAAATTGAACGAATGTCAATATGCATTAACAAGACCTATTGCAACCTTATACAACCCCTTGCCTCTCGATATCATGATTAGCATAAGGCATGAAAAGTCATCTTTATCTAGTGCTAAATCATTTCATTGATCTCTTAGTGATACTGACAAAGTCAAATAACTGATAACTTTTATCATCCTATTTGGGTATGGCCATACACTACTCAGTCTCACTTATGAAGTGGCCCATGATATCTTCTCTCTTTACGAGAGTGACAATTCCTTCACTTCACTAATGTTTCACAGCGTGACTCGTGGCATACCCAACCATACCCATACTAGCCAACCAGTTACGCTCACGTTAAGCGTATGTCAAAGTATACGACAAATCACCTAAGAATCCATATAGATTTTAGGTCGAAGGGTTCAAGTCTAAGCTTGCACAAGAAATACTTATGATATACTACCATGTAGTATTTTCGTGAATGGATCAATCCAAATACACTGTTTACTAACAAATATCTATGTACTCTGATCGATATCTCATATCCTATGATCCGTAAAACAAGATCATCTCAAAAGGTACGTACTAGTCTTCATTCATTGTCATTCTCATGACAATGATTGACTAGGGTTATTTAGAATAGTGTTCTTTTACGGATTAAGGTTTTACTATCCAAATCATATTTGATAACTTAATTAGAACCACTATTCATAGATAATTCATCCAATTAAATATGCACAGAAATAAGAAACAAGATGAAAAATGCCTCATACATATATATATATATATATATATATCAAATATAAAGGGTTTCGAAAACAATGTGCTTGGGGTTAGGTCTTACACTAACACATATAACGCAGATTCGGGACCAAAGCAAGCGTGATGTGGACTCTGCCACCAATCACGAAAAGTGTGAACCAGTCATAATGTGATAAGGACTC
>CAODLS014143345.1:0-18881 GCA_948243855.1 Flueggea neowawraea | reverse complement strand
TAATGTAATAAATATATTTATTTATTGTGTAGCGAAGTTAATAAAATATTTAACTAAAAATTAATGGAAAAACCAATATAGTTGTTA
Source organism: Flueggea neowawraea (assembly GCA_948243855.1). Classification (NCBI taxonomy): domain Eukaryota; kingdom Viridiplantae; phylum Streptophyta; class Magnoliopsida; order Malpighiales; family Phyllanthaceae; genus Flueggea; species Flueggea neowawraea. The sequence continues at coordinate 18,794 of CAODLS014143345.1, read as the reverse complement.
CAATCATATTTAATAAAATATTTTATTTAAAAAATCAAAATAATTGATTCTTTTTTATATTATTTGTAGGCTAAATAAATTATTTTTTAATAAATAAAAGTCACGTCATAAAAAATTTATTAGTCAGATGTCACGTGAATTGTCACGTTAGCAAATGAATGAAAAACTTAACTTAAAACTAACAGATGATACAATTATTATAATAGTCAAAATTCATATTTTTCTAAAACAAAATTGAAAGTTCATGATATTTTTATTAATTTAACTAAAGTTCGTGATTTTTAATTTATTTAGCCAAGAAAAAATCTTTAAAATTTGGGACGAAAATTTTTGAAATAAGTATACGAGTATACGACAAGACACAATTTACATGTATCATGATGTATGATATGTGAATGATACACATAATTATAACATGTATAATACAAATTATTATTCCTTAATTAATACTCAAAATTTGAAATTAGTGGTGGACTCTTCAAATAAGAAAAAATTTCTTTAATTCCGAAAGTAATCAAACTTTCCAAATTAAAGAAAAAAAAACATCACAAGAAAAGTCTGTGCCTAGCAGGCGTTCTTTTCGACTCGCCCCACAATGACGTCTTGCTAAAAATTTACATGTTTAGCTCACCTGCTCAAAACGTGAGTGGCTAAATCTTTAACTGTCAATAAAGAGAAAAAGGACAAAATTGACAGAACATAAGCATTATTGCAGGCAGACTTGTCAAATTAGGATTTACTTAGGATACTGTGACTTAACATGGGAATACTTGACAAAAGTCCGGCGGAGTGGTTATGTGCTTTTTCCACCTCTATATACTTGAACATATGCGTAATTCCTATTAGACTTGCAGTCGATTAGGAGAATCGTCTCAGACGCTAAAAAGTTACAAATTTAACTCAATTCTAGTAAGATTTAATTTAGCAAATTAAAATAAACTCACAAAAACTATGTCAAGAGATATTTATTTCTCTGCGAATTCTAGAGAAGAATTATGTTACTTCAAGACATGTAATACAACAAAAAAATTTCTTGGACACCTATTCCTTTCCTGTGAAGCAAATGAAAATACATGAAAGTGGCATAAATAATTCAGAGGCTAACATTTAAGCATGATTTTCAATTTAGATGAAATAATTACATAAATTAAGTTGCAGTAGTGCTTCAAAATGGCCACAAATCACCCCAGTGAGATTTTCTGGCCTCACGGTGTACTGTGGGATTCCTGTTTTTCGTAACTACTATATGTTCAAAGGGGCCCTCAGAACTGCCACTTCTGACAGGGAAGAAGATTATCCTTCCCCAGCCTCCCCCAAGATCCGCACGAGCTCTTTCTTCATCTTCATTTTCTTCGTCCCCATCTTCATTATTATCACCCTCAGCGTCAAGTTCAATTGCATCAGAATCATAGCAAACAACAAATGAGTTTATTAATGCCAAGAAAGATATGAGAGTTGCTCAAAATGTTATCTATACTTTATAAACCTGTCAAACGTTCAACAAATGAGTTTATTTGACAAAATCGGCTTTGATCCTATCAGAACCTTCAATGTCTTTCACAAACACAACTGTCGATACAGTTCTTATGAATACTAACCGAGGCCTTTGTCCACGTCTGAAGACAACAAAGGAGAATTTCTCGTCTTCAAAGCCACGTAATGGTTTGCCTTTGGAATGCTGAAATCAGAAATTAACAAACGTAAGTAAAATTAATAATAAACTCCACTTTAATCCTTTCAAGAGGAAGGGTTGCAAAACTATAGTACAATCTAGACTAAAAGAAGGCCAGAGGACTCCATCTATCGCAGATGTTAAATTGAAAAATTAGATTATGATTAATCTTAGAAAGCTTACGTCAATTTAGGTTCTAGTTAAAACCGGGTGGTTTTGCCAAGCAAGAATGAAATTTGCAGATAAATGCTTCTCTCTCTGGATCAAAATAAAATAGAATGCTCTCTCTTGTCGATATGATAGATACCTCAAATGGATAGAAGATAAAACTGCAACCTAATGCAACGTGCAGAATACAGAACAATGCTACTTATGGATGATAAATGAAACGTTAATGAATAAAGTCACAGGCACTGTCCTATTGAGTCACAGTTTCCTTTCGCCATGAATTCAAGAAAAATATACATAGGAAGAGAATTGAGGTGGACCTTGTATGCACGTTGTGTTGATGTCCTCTGCAAGTGCTGAACAAAATGGCAGTATTTTCCAGATTTTTGTAAAGGACAATGTCCATCATGAGGACACTGCATCAAAAGACAAAAAAAATTGAAGTACAAGAAACGGAGAGGAACCAAGTTTCTCAAGATAATAAGATTGGAAGGGATGAACAAGAGGATAATTCTACTCACAGAAGCAACTATAAAAGCACCACTTTTGACGGAAACTAGATCCTTACAAGATTCATTTAGTTTTTTCTGAGATTTGCGAAGTTTCTGGAAAATCAGAAATAACAATTCCACTTGTAAGCATCATATGAAAGCACAAGCATAAGGTATTACGCAAAAATAAATTCTGTAATATACAAATTGGCACCTCACAAAAACATTTGACACCAAGAAAAAATGATTAATAAGGAAGAAGGTACTTACTCTATTTTCCATCCATAATATGTGAGATCGCATTTGGGATATAATATTAGATCCATGAGGCGTCCCTGGTTCAATCAAAACCTGTTCCAGATTTACATTGTCCATTTATTGTACTCAAAAGTGATACAACTATTCCACAAAGAACATAAAGTCTTGAAAGTCGGTAAGTACAATGCAGTCATACCAAAACGTCCCCTGTAAGATTCCAAAGCTGGCGCACTATAGTGATTCGGTCCTTCAGTGATGGTATCTCTCCAAGCACATATGACTTGATACAAAGGGATGTATAGAATTAATTACTAATAGTAAATAACATACTTTCAGGAGCATTGACGTTTGGCCTCATGCACACCCAGGTAGATAATAAATAAAATTTACACAAATACAACTGAAAAGCTGCAATAATACACTTACAGCAATTACAAGGTCATGCTCCCTCTCAGATTTTTTAACATTTTTATTTAATGCTAGAAGGCTATCATATCCATGAATAAGCGGCAAGTTCGTCAGGCCTAATACAAATAATTCTGTATTAGTAAACTTGAACATATTTCTCCACAACCACATCAGATAAAACCAGAAAAGAAGCTAAAGTGCAGACACAAGAACAAATATATCCACAAAGCACAAAATATAACATGGCGGTCGGATGGTGCAATCAATTTAACAAGTACAGAGAACTGTGATGCAGGAATTGCAGATACTACAACATTTACTTTATGTTTAATATGCAAAGGACCACATAGGAGATTCTATAGATGAATGTCCACAACATCCAGAACCAAAAACTGCACATCTACCCCGTTCTTGATTAGTACAATGTGGAACCAGACTCAGCAGTTAGTAAGCTGCAATGCTTTCATCGTTGTTCTCAAAGACAAATGTATTAACAGTTTCGACAGAACCAACAATCCACTACCTTGTATAAGACTGCGACCTGCACGCTGCATTGACATAGATGGTTCAACTATGTTAACCTTCTTCACAGACTTCGGCCAGACTTCTCGCATTGCCCTGCAATTCAAGTATAGAACACATTGAAATCCCCCATTTTACAACCATACAACACACCCACAGTTACATGCATTACGAAAGCACCTCACCAGAAAGCCGAACCAGTCCCAGCACCAAAATCCAACATCCTACTGGGAGCAAAATCTGGCAACCGTCTCTGAATCTATAACCAAAAATCAACAACCCAAATGAGCAAAATCATAATTAACTTCAAAAAACAAGCGAAGGTTCAATCTTTTTTCAAGGGTACCTCGCTGAGAACTCTATAGGAAGCAGAGAAGACAGCAGGCATGCGTGAAGCAAGTCTCATCATCACTACACTGAAGTCCAATATCACCATAAGCACTCTTTATCTTCCACCTCTTTGACCGGTCCATGAACTTGAACGGATCATCCACTAATTCTCTTGAAGTGGTTGCTGGAAGCATCAAGTTCACATCTTTAATTTCACTGAAAGACTAGGTGAGTCTCAATACCTTCCTCTTCATGTGTGGCTCTTCTTGCTCTGCAAAAAATTAAGAAAATGGTTTTTTGTTTCATCATCATTTTATCAAAAAAATTCCAATTTTTATCACAGAGAAGAAATGAGGGAGAAGAAAGGTAAGTAACTTTGATGTATTGTTTGATGGCAAGGCGGAGGCGAACGGGGACGATGAGGCAACGGTCAGACTGTTTGGCGGCGGAGCGAAGGGACTTCGGAGTGATTATTTTCTTAGCGGTTTCTTGGATTAGGTTCACCATTGCTGGTTGAAACCGCCAGGAGCAATGGCGGTGGTGGTTTGGAAAATGTTGGAGGAGGTTTAGGGTTTTAGGACCACATGTTTTGCTCCAATTTTGGAGAAAATGTTGAGCCCAGGCCCAATGTTCATGGGCCTTAATCCAATTTGTTTTTTTAAACAATAGTCCATTGTGACAATTATCATAAAATTCCAACATCCTATGTGTTTGCTTTAGCACGAACAGTAATGTAATCAAACATTCACCGTCTTGAATCTTGATTAAGGTGTCGTTTGTTACAGGGGGAAGTTGCAATCAGGAAACACAACTTCTCATTTCTCAAGAAGTAGTTAGACTCTGCTTGGTTAGGGGTAAAAAAGATGGAAAAGTTCAACTTTTCATAGAAAAAATCACCTTGTTTTGTTGAAATTTTGGACACCTACTTTTCGGGAAGTTAGGAATTCAACATCGTTCATGAGAACTATGGAAATTACTTTTCCACCAAAACCTAGGTAAGTTGAACTTCTCTAGAGAAGCCAATTTTTTTCTCAAATTTCCATAAAATATGTCTCTTGTTTCAAAAATTGTTCACCCAGATTTTAAGTTTTTTTCTTTACTTATATTTATTTAAACTAAAAAAATACATTTACTTATAAAAAAATACACTTCCTTAGAATTTAACTTGAACCGAGCAAGAGTTACAGTATACTTTTCGAGAAATTACTCCTTGAGAAGCATCTTTTCCAAGAAATACACTTCCTAAGAATATTGTTAAATTCAACCAAGTAAGGTCTAAGCTTATCTTGTTTGATATGATTTTCTATGAAAATATTTTTGGAGAGAAATTGATTCTACTTTCTGAGTACTTAGAAAATAACTTACCTCAGAGGGACTAAATAAGTTGTACCTTTTTGGATTATTTCTGGGAATTCAAATTTCGGAGAATTTGGTATTTTTATGTACCAAACAAAACCTAAATAAAACAATAGAAATTAAAAAACGTATAACCAAGAAAGATGTAAATAAAAGGTCACTGTACTTAAGTCAAGGGAAGTCAACCCAGCTTGGAAGCAAGCAAATCTGCTGAAAGAAATACTGTCTGTGTCTGGCACGACTTTAAGGCATACACTGCGCTTCTGTTGTGTAGATGACAAGTTACCCAACAAATGCTCCATCCATCCACCATAGATACTTGCATTTTAAAAACGTTCCTACGTTAAAAAAAAATTAAGACTATATTTAATTGAGAATTTTTTTTTTTATTTTATATTCTTTTTTTTATTTTTTAAAATTTAAAAGTATTTAGAAAATATATTTATTAATCAAAATTTTTTTGAACAAATTTTTAATTTTTTCATTTATGTTTTCTAATTCTTTAGAAAATAGTGAAAAATTACTTACATGTTTTCTTCACTTTCCGCAATTAATTTGTGTCCAAACAATAGCCTTCCATAATTGCTTTCAACTCATGAAGAGTGAGTTTGTTTAAGAGATTATAGAAATAATTTGTCGAGGAAAAAAAATAGAAATATTAACACATTTTTTTAAGAGAACAATACTAATCACATAGTGAATTCGCAGTTTTAATATTGCATAAACAAACACATCCAAAATTGTTATCACTTTGAAATACAGATATTCACTGCAATTCCTATTGCCTTGTTTATATGCCGTAAAAGTATAGCATATTTATTTGTTTGAGAGATTAAATGGTAACCAATGCATGAAAATTCTGTATTATACATCTTTATTTTTTATTAATTATGAAATGTCAGATAAATATATACTAGTTTTTAATTATCAAAGAAAATATAATTTTTAAACATTTTTTACGCCTATCCCTATATATATTAATTAGCAGGATTTTGATACTATCATTTTTTTTATATTATATACCAAGGTGTGATGGTGACATTAATCTAACTATAAATACATATAGTGGTACTGAATTTTTCTTACCTTAAAAGCATGTTTCCCTCCAACCCCCAAACCCGTGGCGCATGTTAGTAGGGGTCCCCCATGATCACCATTTCCACCAAGATACTCTTCTATTAATCAACCAACACATGCCACTAATCAATCCTTTTAAATATTACATCAATTAATTATTTAATTTGTAACTATAGATTCCTAGCACTTTCATTTAATTAATCTTAATCACTTGAATTATTATGTATTGCAAATAAATATGTTTAAATGGATCTTCCAAGCACTTTCGTTCCCAATCAAAACCAAATTAATTGGTATAGTACCTCTAGCCACCCCCACTATCATCACATAATTAATCATTGTATAATTATAACAACAAGCCAAACTACTTAATTAACATTCTAATTAACTTCTTAATACACATTAAACTACTCTCACACACACATTGCCTAACATGTACGATCCACTAATATACATTGTCTAGTATAAATATATGTATATATCTAATACAAGCTCTATATATCTAATACAAGCTCTATGATTATATGCTCTAATTTTGTGTACATTTGCTTTTTTTTGTTGATGTTATCAGCTTTCTCTTCTAGCTCTCTCTCCTCTTTTATGGCCTACATATAATTTTTCTTTTTCTTTCCAAAACTCTTTTTTTTTTCTCTTTTTATGACTTGGTTGATGAATCATAATCGATGGCATTGAGTGGGTCAAAAACAGCTTTGGGGTCTAGAGAGACCATTATTTCAGAGGCGGACCATAAGCGAGTTGCTTCCACTGAGCTGGATCCCATTTTGGATGTTGAGGTTTCATTGCAATCCGCAAAGTACTTTCCAGAAACGTAGCTCAGTTTCGGATGTGTTGCGACGTAGCAAGTCGTAGCTGCAGCCTGCAATCACAACAAATTTGAGTGCAATTGTCTTCAACATGTGTTCATGGATCTTGAACGCATGTAAAATTACCTGTGGTATTGTCTTCAATAACTTGGATGCCAAGAAAAACGCTGTATCTGCATACATATTATTGGACATAAATGAGATAATATATATTATTTTATAATAAATAATTTTTTAATTTACTAATACCGCAATTCTTTTCAATATTAAAGGATTGATGATTCAATTATTGGTGGAAGCCAGTAAATAAGAAAAAATAATATTTGATGATCAAGTTCCTTTTTCTTTTTATCATTGTCTATTAAAAAGTTTACCCTCAAATTCTTAGAGCTGAAAATTTGATTTTAGTACCATTGGATCACAAACCTATTAATTTTGGCATTATTGTGATTCTAATTTAACTAATTGACTAATCTGTAAAACTCTGTTAAATAAGTTGACATGTTTGGGATACCTGTGACAAGGCCTTCTCTTTCTCTGGTGAGTCTGGTTCTGACGACTCCAGGATGAACACAGTTCGCAGTGACGTTGGCTCCCATTTGCTGCATTCATTAATTAGAGACTCAACAAAACGTTAATTTAGTACACTCCAAAATAAAAAAGAAACCAACAAAATTAGCTTTCTTCTCCTAATTTTAAAATACAAACAAAAGAACATAAAACAAAAGAATAATAAATGATCTACCTTGAGTCTCTGAGCAAGCTCCTTGGTGTGCAAAACGTTAGCGAGCTTCGACAGAGCATACGCACGTGTCGCATCGTAATGGCTAGACCCATTCATATAGAGACCAAAAGACAAAATTAATAGCATTTTCAAATTAAAAGCACAATTTTGGATGTCAATTTATTAAAATGGACGAACTGTACATTGTTGCAATCGCAACACTATCTAATCATTTTTTCATATGAATTCATTAATACGAGAGAGAAATTTAGATACTACCTCCTCAATAATGCTAAGTAGTCAATTGTACTTGTATACTAAACTAAACTAATAAACCAACAAGTACTTGATTTTGTGATAAATATATTGGGTTTAAACAAACTTAAAACAATCGCCTATTAGGAGAAAAACAATCTAATTAAGACTTTGACCTGTGAAAGTAATTGCACACTATTTATAAATAAAAAATAATAGTCATTTTTAACGATATTTTAGAAAATAAAAAAATATTTAAATTTTCAGTTTTTTTAATGTTAAATCTTGGTAAAGAGAGTTTTGTTATTCCAATGGGCCTATTCCGCTCAAATTCGAATTAATAAGATGCCAAAAGTATCTGAATATTGAGTATTTAATAAAAAAAATAATTATTTAATCTTATCGGAAAAATTGAAAATGAAACTAATATCCTGTTATTTTTAAGAAAATATGAACCATACTTGATACTTTATCTAAAAAATACTTTTTAAGTTTTTTTTTTTAAATACTACAAGTGTACATACGATATGCTATTAGGTGTAGATGTAAATTATGCAGTAACTTATAGCATCACAAAACTATGAATAAAACAAAACAAAATGATTTGATGTTTAAAGAAAAGTAAAGAAACGGCCTGTGGATATACAATTACCAGTTGTAGCGAGACATTTCCCCTAGATATCGGATCATGTCACCGGAAAACCATCCATGGACCATTGAAGAAACGTTAACGATCCTTCCTTGAACGCCGGTTTCCTTCGCCGTCTGAATCATCTTCTTCAAAAACAACTTCGTCAACAAGAAGTGGCCCAGATAATTCGTAGCGAACGTCATCTCTATTCCATCCTCCGATATTGCATGCTCGTGCGCGAATTTTCCCGCATTATTTCTAATAAAAAATAATTGAAAAAAGAAATATGAATTGCATTTTCTCGGCAACCAAACAGAAAATACGAGCTGGTTCAGTTAGTTACATGAGGAGATTGAGAGGCATATTGAGAGACTCGAACTTGGACATGAAGTTTCTAACGGAATTTAGAGAGCTAAGATCAAGAGCCATGACGGTGATTTCGGCCTCAGGAGACTCCGTTAAGATACGAGCTTTTGTATCTTCCGCAGCTTTCAAACTCCGAGCCGGAATCACCAGCTTCGCTTCTCTCTTAGCCAGGACTCTCGCCGTCTCCAATCCTATCCCCGACGTAGCTCCTATACAAAATCAAAACGAAATTAATTTCAAAAAATTCACTTCTTGTTAATAATATAAAAAATGAATTAATAAATAACTAATTACCGGTGATGATAGCGGTGATGGAGCTAAGATCATGGCAGTTTTCAGTAACCTCCTCAGCTGTTGATTTCGAGCCAAAGCCGCTGGCTCCGGCTGAGCCCATCAAGTACTTGACTGTTTCAAGCATTTTTTGATCTGGTTCGATATTAGATAATATCGAAAACTTAAAGCATCAGTTTTTAGCGGAATTTGCAGTAACAGTTATGGATATGCGAGGCGTGAATGAAGCGGAGAGAGACGGTGGTGGCGGTGGTGGAAGTGTAATGATGAAAAAAGGGTGGCGGAAAAGAAAGGATAGGGAAGAGGGGTTTATATAATCAACTTTGGTGGAGGATTATAATTTGTCACTGATTGATTAATTGATTTAATTTTGATGCATGATTGGAAGGGTTGGGTCTGTTAATTGGGTGGTTAATATTAATTAATTAATATAAATATCTGATGGCTCATAATGCAACATTTTCTGTATTTAGCATGTGGCATATAAGAGTTTTTGTAGTTTGTAATAGTAAAAATTGATGATGATGTAAATTTTTTGTTTTATATAAAAATATATTATATATCGGGCTTGTTTGACATTAAAGTATATAACAGATAATATTTTGTAATAATTGGTGATTAATAAATAGTAAAAAAATGGAAAAATGATATATATTTTAATAAAATACTGTATGCTTTACAAAATATGTTATATATTGTTGTCAACAACAAGTTCATTGATTTTATCTTTCTTTCAAATGTTATGTAATTGAAAGATAATAATAAATAAGGATAATAGTGATACTTCACATGATAAATATTTAAAAAAACCTTTAATGTGCTAATAAGTATTTACTAAACAAACATATTGTGCATTTTTATTATTATATGCTCTTACAATGTTATATGTTTGTGTGTGTCGAACGAGCTCTGAGTGTGTATTTAATTACTTTAATCTAATCAATGATTAATTTAGGATTTTTACTGAATCCGATGAAGAGGAATTGGGGAATATCGGCGATTTTTTTATCATGGGGGTGCTATTCCCGGGAGGGTATAAATAGGAAGTTATTAATAGCAAACAGTTCGTATAAGTTTTGACCAACGGCTTATGTTTTCACTTTGTTCATTTTTTGGTCAACAAATTTTTCACCTTCTCCTTCGGCGTCGTGGAATGACAACGAAATGACGCACAGCTCTATGGATATTGCTAAACTCACTTACTTCCGTGCGATTAATCCTCGTCTACAAACAACCCAAATGGATCGTGACCGCCTAAACATTTTAATTAAATATGTACAATTTATCTTAATTAAACATATAGTCAATTTGAAAATTTTCTATTTATTAAACAAATTTGGCTTGTTTTGGTTAAACGAATCATAAACAAGTCTATTATAAACTTGAATTGAACTTTAAATAAGTTAAATTTGAGCAAATATTTGAACAAATTTGTAACAAGTTGAGTTGGAACTCAGTTCGAGATTGTAAAATTTTAAACGAGAGAAAAGTTTAAAGATAAAATATAATTCGAGTTAAGTTCGAGCTCAAACTAAGGCTTTTTTAATAAGCCGAGACTTAACACTTTAAAAATTACCTGAGCTCGACTCAATTGATTACACGTATAGTTTATTAGAGCAAATAAAAAAAATAAAGCGATTAATATGTTAACATATTAGATATAACATAAATATATACATGTTGAATGAATATGTCAAACAAATACTCCCTCTATTTTAAAATAATAGTCACTTAAAAAATTGTTTCAAAATAATTGTCTTTCTACAATTTAAAAAAAATATTTGTTTTTAATTATGCCCTTCCATAAATACATCATGACTCGTTATTTCAAAATTGTATTTACTATCCCAAAGATTAAAATAACAAAAGAATCAATTTAATTTAAAATGTAAACATCTTAAATGTTTCATTAATCTATGTGTCAAAACTTTAACAAAAAATAAATCGAAACACGTAATTAATCTCTTCTCTCGTATGGGTTGACAAGGCAACATGCATGTATATCATGTAATCTATAATTTAATTACAAGTTTGAGGTTGCTGTACAACAGCACAAAGATTCAAAGAGGTTAGGTGAGTTTTGCTGCTCGAGTACTTTTGTTAATTTTCCATCTCAATTAGTGCACAACTAAGCTGTCATAAGCCTATAATTAAGAAGCCTAAAGTCCCCATCTATAAATTAAGTAGATAAATCTTATCTAGTGTAGTAATTTTTCAAACATTACAGGTCATGATTCTTTCACTTTTCTTTAAATATATATTTTTATGCTTACCCTAATAAAAATTTACGATTAGTTAACGTTGACGGTTCTAGTGAGTGCAGATTTATCAATTAATATTAATTCACTTAGAGAAAAGAGAAATAGATCATTTATATGTATCTCAACAATTTATATGCTATAAAAATTATAAATTTATAAGCAACTTCTGTATAAGTTTTTACTCCCTTTCTGAAATTAAATTTGATTCTTTTCGAGACACAAATCCACTAAAAAAAATAAATAGAGTCTAAACTCGAGATCATATCCACTAAAATAAACTTCCTAATCATGCATTTGAAACAAGTCTACCCAATGACCACATGCTTTGTATTAAAAATAATCATTAAATTAGTACTATTCTTAATCAAATCTTCATTGATTCACTAATAACCACAAATATTTATAGTTGGAAACTAAGAAAGACTCGTTGACTAGGTGCATCGTGTTAGACTTTGGTTGGTTGCCACCGAGTCGGCGACTCATTAAAAGTTAACAAATCGTTGGCACGAGAATACATGTATTAGAGACCGGAAACCGGAGAGAATGGTCAAAGGAGAATCGCACGTGAGGGTTCAAAAGAGAGCCTCGATTTTGGCATTTCCTCGGGGTGCAAAGGTTACCCGGTCAAACCTTCTCGTTTCAGACCCAATTAATTTGATTAAATTAAATTAAATTTACTAGTTTTTTTTTAAATTTTTGGTCTAATTGGATTCAGCTGGTTATCAACTTATTATGACCCACCTCTCATCACTTATAAAAGAAATTAAAGTGATCAGTATACAATTTGTATATGTCTATAAATATATATTTTTCTTTACTACGAGGAAATAATTTCTACTTAATTTGTATTAATATAATAAAACAGTTAGATTTGCAAATCAAGAACCAACTTTCTTTTGATAGGATTTTAGGTTTTATATTGGTTTATACAGTTGGTCTTTAATAATATTCGTATTGATATTAATTACTTTTGTTACAAAAAATTATAATTATAATTTATAATGTTATTATATTAATGTATTATCAAGAATGGTAAGTTTTACAGCTTATAAAAAAAAAAAGAAAAGTGGTAAGTTTTTTGGGTAAGGTATTTACAATTTGATTGTAAAGGTTTTCTTCACAATGAATTTGATTGCAAAGTTTTTAAAACATTTTGTTAGCTAGAGTTTCTTATTCTATCTTCATTCTTGTGTATTGGGGTTCAAACCCATCAAGTTTTTAATAAGAACCACATTTTTGTCAAAAAAAAACCTTATTTGATTAATGACCAAATAGAATCCAATGATCTTTCTTTCAAAGACTTCTGGGATATAATTTAGGAATTAAAAAAGAGCTGGTAGATCTGAAATTAAGAGTTTCTGTACATCAAAAACTGCTCCAAACCTAAATATGATCATATGATGATGAATGAAGTCTTAATGTGATCCTACGAGGTACCTATGTTGATAGATTTCATAATAACTCAACCATCTTAACTTGGCTTACAAGCCAAACCACATTAATCTTCACCTTGGAATATTGGTACCACAAGCATTGATCTATGTTCATTTAATTAATTTGATGATTCAACATTTCAAGATCTTGTCAATATATTATCAGAATAATATATTTATTCCGATACATTTCGGAAAGTATAATTTTTATTTCGGCAATAATTATTATTTTTGTATTTTTTCCCTCAAAATGCCACTCAAAAAAAGTTAAAATTGATTTATTAAATGTCATTAATTAGTCGCATTAACATAATTAACTGGTTAAAATGTAAAATAAATGAAAATAATACAATAAAATACTATTGGAAACCAATCCATCTAAAAGTTAAAGCTGATAGATGAGGCTCAAAATATGTTTTTAACCACATTTCTCAGCACAACCACTATAGTGAAATGTTACTGTACTTAAAATTGGTACAAGCCTTTTTTTTGTCCTTATACTTGATTGATTCAATTTCATAGTAGGAATACCCTTTCACTCATTCAAGGGAATCCAATTGAATATTTAAAGTCTCATATTATTTCTCATTGATAAATTCCGATGATTCTAGAATATGATAAATAATATTGTATATATCATATTGCAATCTATATATCTCTAACATAATACCTAGCAGAAAAAAAGGAAAAATTAAATTGTAGAAATGAAACTAAAATTGGAAGATGAATTATAGAAATTTTGAAGAAGGGAACAAGAAATGGCCCGAAGAGCAGGCTTATGAAATGTGTAGATAAGAAAGAGTAGTAGAGATGGAATGGCAGAAAGGTGAGTAGGGTAGAAAAGAGGCTTCCATAATTGTGTAAAACAAGAAGTAACCGAACTTCAGCCTTTTCCCAGCAGTTGTACAGTGCATGCGGGGGGGGACCGTTTCCCACACATTATTTCGTTGCTCCTCGTTCCCATATAATTATCAAGATTTATCATTTCATTTTCCTTAATGTACAGTCAAAAAAATGAAAAAGAATTTCCCTTAATGTTTAGGTCTTCTAATATTTATCTTCTTTCATTTTAGTCCTTCATTAATATTTTTTCATTATCTTCGTATCCATCAAACAAAAACTTATTTTGAAGTGATTACCTAAAAGTTAAAACTTATTTGAAGTGGAAAACCAAGACTTCTAAACAGTCAAATAGGAGAGTTCATGCATGTTGGCATAAATCGAGATGCACGTAGGCTTTCTATATGTGGATGGATCAATATGGTCGAAATGAGAAGAGAATTATTGATGACTTCAAAGTACTCCATGCCATACCCTATCTACTCGTACACGCCAATAAAGTGAACTTTAGATAAATAAGATTAAATACTTTCAAATTCTTTCTGTTTAACTATGGATTAGATTAATTTAGAATACTCAAAATCGATATAATATAGTTTATCTAGGTTTTGAAAGGCCGTCTCGAAATATCTTAGTTTATGAGAATATTAACAGTTTTCTCTTCTCATAGTAAGTGTGATTTTTTTAAGTTTCACACTTTTGTTATAGATAAAGTCGACTCAAATTTAACATAATTATCACAAAATCAATAGATGATTAATATATTTCATTCTATTGTAAGAAAGTTCATAAATATATATTTAAACAAAAGAAGATAAATGATGAGTACGTCTTGGCATGCATAGTGAAGGACCACAACATGAATCAAACCAAAAATTTCACCATAACAAGCCAAACAAAACAAGGATCGATCTTTCTATATATCGTTTGGTATGGTTATGAAAATTCTCTGAAAGTTAGTGACTGAGGAAGTATATTATTTAGGAAGTTAATTATTGAAGAAGTCTGATTTTTTTGTGTTTAATATAAAAATCCACTTCTTGGGAAGTGTGATTGAAATCTGATTTTTTAAATAATTAAAGACCATAATGCTCTTGAAAGAATACAATGATATTATAATTAATTTAAAGAATTAATATAGTTAAAGAAGATTATGATTTTTTTCATAGAGTATTATCATTGATTATGAAATCAAATTACAATAAGGAAAAAATAGTTGTTAGATAATTCCTAAGTAACCAATAATTTTTTGAAATCCATCTACTAAAAATTCCTTATGTGACAAAAATTAAAGAAAAAAAATTACCATGAAAGCTAAATTTAATAATTGATGAGTAAGAGAGGCAAAGTTGCAAGTTACAATTATACCTAGATGCAGAGACAGGTAAAAAATATCAAGGGATGGAAGGGTTATTTTACCACTCAGGAAGAAAAATTCTTACCCTCCCCCTGTTATTTTTGTTCCTGTACGGACAGGAAAAATCTTCTCCTAAAACTCAGTAAGTTGACATGAAAATGGAAACCAAACATGGTAAGTAATTGTCTTCCCTGGTTAACTTATTTTTCCTCTTAAATTCCCCCCCATACCAAACAAACCCGTATAAGAAGACATTGAAGCAAAAGCTGCATTAGAGTCGATATGAAAACTTTCTTTATTGAAGACAGACAAAGTACAAAACGAAGCCACATATATTGGTGGAAAGAGAGGCACATAGCCATGGCCTATGGCTATGGCTATGAAATTGACACAACCTTAGATTCCGCCAGGCACAAACAAACAGTGCCTGTCAAGATCAGATCCCAATCCAACCTTTCTTCTGCCACATTTTTACGAGTCTCCTTCCATTTGTATTGGGTTTGTGTGAAAATTGTAAAATTTAACGAATAACATATAGTGGATACTTAATTTTTAAATAATAAAACAATAGAGAAAATAATACAATTTTAAGTAAAAATCATGTTAAATACTATATGTTGAAAATATGTCAAATGTTAATTTGCTCCAAACCAATTTATTTATAAGAGTGTAAACCCTAATTTTAAGAGGCTCCATTATTGTCTTTTATTTACATTATGTATCTTAAGCAAATACATTTGATCGGAGACAAATGACAATGTTTGAATTAAACAAATTAACAATAATTAATTATTATATTTTACTTTTTTATCATCTTTTTCTATTTTGTTTTTAGCTAAGAGATTGGTCTAAAGAGAAGGAAAAAGGTTCTCTTATCCTTTCTTATGCTGACACTTTGTCGGCCCTTTCCCTTCCTTTGGATTTGGAAAATCCAAAAAGATGAAAATTTGTCCATTATCTTAATTTTAAGTGAATGCAATAAACTGCAATCTTTTTTTTTCTTTACATCATCTCCAAATAGTTCAATATGTTTTACGTTGGAGCCACAAAATCTTGTGTTTAGAAATATATTATTGCATATAATCATGATAAAATTAAGTATACTGATCCGGCTATAAGCTTGATTTTCCGGTGTTCATTAAGTTTCATTCATAATAATAATTGTAGCCCTTTCTTACAAAACGTCAAACCATGTGTCGTAAAAAGAATGATTAGGGCAAAGATTCCAAGAGCCTCTGAATTGGAAGTCAACATTGATGGGAAGAAAAAGGTTTGATAATTATATAGGTTATTTCAATGTGCATGCACTCGTCTTCACTGGCTTACAACTTGAATCATGTCTAGTTTCATCAACAAGAACCTTTCATAGGCCTTTAGCCATAATTCACGTCGCAGAAAGGAGTTGCTCTAATATTATTTTTATATTGCTTAATAATACTTGCTAACATTTAAAACTCAATAAAAATGTCATCAACATTTCAATTGTCATTGTTTTTATCATTAATAAAAATTCTGTTAAGTACTTATGTAATTGTATTTTAAGAAGTAACAGATCAACGTATCGAACTTTATAATAAAAAATCATAAAAGGGTAAACGATGTGTTGAAAATTAATATACTTCTTGAGAAAGAGGATATTTTTTCGCTTTGCGTTGTTTTTGGTAATTTATAAGAATTGTGATTTTTATGATTTATTGATCACAAAGAGAATGCACAAATATATACTTGATCAGAGGTGTGTCGAGGAAGCTATCCAAATAACCAACTATGTACAGCTGGCATTACTTGCCAAGTTAGCATAATAGAAACTATCTAATTTTATCCTTATACATCTGAGAGTCCCCCGCAAGCTGGATATAGATATTAATCATGTGCAGCTTGGAAATATTGGAGTGAAACAAAACTGGAGGAAGAGGCTTAGTCAGATAATCAGCAAGTTGATGAGAACTTCAAACTGGAAGAAATTGAATGATACAAGCTTGAAGCTTTTCTCGAACAAGGTGACAATCAATATCAAGGTGTTTAGGACGCTCATGAAAAACCGGGTTACGAGCAATGTGGAGAGCAGATTGGTTGTCACAGAACAATGATACCGGGCCAGAATGAGGATGATGAAGATCTTGTAAAAGATAAAGCAACCACTGGATTATTGCCCACTGGAGGAAGGTCTACGATGCTCCAGGTATTATTGTCCTCAAGAGCTTTAATTTCAGAAGCAATGGCATCCCTCCAGCATGGTTCTTTAATAGCTTCAGTGTAGGAAGAGGGTTCTTTGAGAGAAGTAAGACTAACAGAAAAGACTCGATGAGAAGGAGAAAGTCTGTGAAAACTGAAAACCTTGGAAAGTTTATGAGGACTGCAAGAAGTAGAAATATTGGAAGCATGAAGATGAGGAAGACTGTTACAATCATAACCAGTCAAGTAAAAAGGAAGCTGACGAGATCTAGTAGAGCGACGTAAAGGAACTGAGGGGGTACAGGAAGGAACAGGAGGAGAGGAAATAAAAGGCTGAGGAACAGAAGAGGTAGGAACATCAGAGGGAATAGCAGTAGAAGAAACTGGTAATGGAGATGAAGAATCAGAAGGAGAACCAAGAATATGAATAAAAGGATCAGAATTATGAGAAGAAGAATTGTGGAAGGGAAATATAGTTTCATGAAAAATGACATTACGACTAACATGAAGCTGATGAGTGTTAAGATCCATGACTTTATACCCTTTAATGCCACTCTTGAAACCCAGAAATATGCCTTTAATAGATCGAGGAGCAAACTTAGTTCTGCCATGATCAAGAGTAGAAAAATAGCATAAACAGCCAAAACTCCGTAGATGAGAATAGGAAGGAGCAGTATTAAACAGCATCTCATGAGGGCTTTTACTAGAAATAAGCGGAGATGGAAGTCTGTTTATAAGATAAATAGCATTTAATACACAATCGCCCCAAAATTCAGTGGGTAATCCGCTCTGAAAACGTAGAGATCTAGCAACATTTAGAATAAGTTGATGCTTACGTTCCACCAACCCATTATGCTGAGAGGTGTACACACATGAAGTTTGATGTATAATGCCTTAAGAAGCAAAATAGTTAGGCATATTAAACTCTGCCCCTTGATCAGATCTAATGTTTTGCACAGAAGTATGAAATTGAACTCTGACAAAAGTGATAAAATTCTGCAAATGAATTCTGGCTTCACTCTTATTCAGTAACAAAAAGATCCAAGTACATCTTGCGTAATCATCTACAATGGTGAGAAAGTACTTATGATTTGAGTAGGTAGGAGTAACCATAGGACCCCAAATGTCAATGTGAATAAGCTCAAAAGCACTGTTGGAACTAGAAGTACTGACAGGGAATGGAATTTTCTTTTGCTTAGCTAAGTGACAATATTCACAAGGAGAACAATGATCATTAATCACATCTGAATGTGAAGAAGCTATGTCTTTCAAACGCTGGCTGGAAAGATGACCAAGCCTTGAATGCCACAAATTTGTCTTAGTAGCAGTAACTCCATATGTAGAATGAAAAAAAG
>CAODLS014143121.1:0-11151 GCA_948243855.1 Flueggea neowawraea | reverse complement strand
TTAAAATAATTATTAGACTGGTAAAAATACAAATAGAATAAAATCATTTTAAGAGAAATAAAATATGTTAAAGACCTCCTAGTTAAACTCAACTAAATTATAAGAAATATATTGACTTAATTTCTATGTCATATTTAGGTTTAACGCTAATAATAAAATAATCAACATGTTCCATATAAAAAAGTGTATTGAATGTTGATGTGAAACATTTTTTTCTAACAATCACTGACTGTTTAATCTGATAGTAAGTAAGTGTAAAGCTCACATGAATAGTATTGAATTTGAGTCTTTCTACCATCATTTTATTAAGAATTATCATTTTTATAATAAGATATATAGAG
The DNA here is from genome assembly GCA_948243855.1 of Flueggea neowawraea. Taxonomy (NCBI): domain Eukaryota; kingdom Viridiplantae; phylum Streptophyta; class Magnoliopsida; order Malpighiales; family Phyllanthaceae; genus Flueggea; species Flueggea neowawraea. The sequence continues at coordinate 10,810 of CAODLS014143121.1, read as the reverse complement.
AAAGTTGTGCCCCGTTATGCTGCTCATCATTAGTTTGTTGGGGCTCCAATGGAAAAAGAACATTTTTCCTAGCAAAATTTTTTTTTATCAATGAAAAGAGGAGGTAGGGACAACCGATAGATGATATATTTTTATTGGGCGTAATTATGCAGATTTTTAAGCCCGAATGCATCATTCCCACTATGGAATGTTCCCAAGAGTCATAACTGACACTCAGACACGGACTTAGATCATCGCTGAGTGAAGTCACTGTAACACCTCACCGAAGACAAGCGGACTGAACATGAACATCCTAGCACTAGTGCAAAAAGTTAAACTAAGTATTGATTTTTCTTTTAATTTTTGATAAGCAAGAAGCTGTGTATTATTTTTTTAAAAAAACTGTGTATTAAACTTTAATAGTTGGTAATGTTGGGACTTGGAATGATATTTTGTCAGGTGATATAGATTGTATTATATCTTCTTTGCAGATGAGACATGTGTATAATTTGGCAAATATGAAATGATCCATCATTATCACCCAAAAATAATTGCCATAGGCGATCCCACGAGTACTGGAAAAAGAACCTCCACGTCAATTTTTCTTATTTTTTTCTGGGTACAGCCATGTGGGAGCGCTCCTAACACCAGTCTACATTATTTGATTAAAGACAAGAGAGAGAGAGAGAGAGAGAGAGAGGAAACAGTGATTAATTATTGAGCTATCCTCAACTATGCTCTCCTTATAGTATTATATCAAATTTAAATTTCCTCAATTATTTATCTCTAAATTTTAATCTGATTCATTTTTTCATCTTATTAATTAATATTCTTTTATATTTAGGTAATAGGATTTCACAAACTAAGCATACTAAAACTTTTTTGTATTTCTTTTTATTTGTTTGCAATGAAAATCGAACTCTGAATCGATTAATTGTGGGTTACTTTAGTATTGATAAAATACAGGTCCATTCGTATAATTATATCTCATAATTTTTTATAATTTTTATTTTTAATTTTTCTGATTCCCTCTACTCTAGTCCGACACTCTTGATTGAGTTCCTTCATCAATTTTTTACTCTTCAGTCTTTCTTTCGGCTCAAAACTTTCAATAGACAAAGAGGTAGAAGAAAATAAATAAACTTCACCAAATCCGACAAAAAAACAAAAAAAAACCCGTGAAGAGCAGTGCCCCACATATTAATAGAGATCGTCCTTGAGAAAAAGATTTTCCTAATTGTAAGAATGTTCACACGTATAAATAAAATATAAAGGTGACATAAAGAAATAAGCAAGAACACATAGAAATTGAAAAATGAATGGAACACGCACCATATAAAGTGTCTGGCATTGTTCATTGTCCAGCAAGAAATAGCTGATTGTTGTGAAGAAAGGAATGTAGAACAAGTCTGCTTCCTCCGGCCTTCGAACTCTCACCACACTCTTCACCAGCCGTTCTGACTCCGGCGTAGTTAGATCCGCCCACAGCCAATAATCAACTGAATGCTGAATGTACACATCGAAGAAAACACAAATAAAGCTAATTTATTCTTTTTTTAATATAGTGTATCCCGCTAAGTTACAAGTCAACACTCTTATACTTGATAATATAGTTATTCAACTTTAATGTTAGTTTTCTGGATAAGTTACACTTTTCTCTAATTCATTTTAAAAATACGTCACGTTAGAATTTTATTATACTCAATCAGCTAGTTGAAGTGAAAAGTCTACAAATAAAGTAGAGTGAGCAAACATAAAAATAAAAAGGATCAAATTATATTAAATTAAATGAGTTTCTGCACATTTTTTCAAGAAAATTCATATGGTATACAGCATACCTGTTCAATCATTCGACGCACAGCATTACCACTTGACGTGAGATTATCAGTATTTTTAAAAGTATTCCAAAACAGCCAAAGCAAGTCGTAGGTGAATTTCTTGGGCATTTGGTACACATAAACTCTTATAGGCAAATCCATAGGATAAAAAGGATCCCGGTACAACCTCTCCCTTTCTCTCATGCGTATCTCGTCGTCCATTTCCCTCACATCCTCTTCACTAGCCGCGTACACTGTAGAATCTTTAACGAGGTAATTTTTTGGAGCTTTTCGAGTGAGGAAGTGTTCCAAGGAAGAAAGTAGCGAAGTTTCGGGTCTAGGGGTAAGGTCGTCGTTGGGTTTAGGAGACTGAGTCGGAGAGGGGGCTTGCGAGGATATGGAAAACGGGAAGAAGAGAAGAGAAAATGCAAAGAGCGAGATGGTGAAGAGGAGGATAGGGGATTGTTGGATGCCATTTCTGGGCGGCGGTGGCAAATGTATCTTACTTCCCATTGTTTGTGTTATTTTTGGTGGTTCAGTTCTTCAATTTGTTGGTTGCTCGTACTCTTGAATATAAGTGTAGTTATATAGAGATAAGCAAATAAGAGGGATGATAAGTAATGGAAGGCAAATTTTAGATGGCATTAAATGAGGTTGGTGCAATATTGGTGCGTAGAATTATTGGTGGGCATAACCACTAATTGATGAACGAATGGTGGATATAATAAGTGATAAGAGAATGGTGATGATAAGGTGTGTCAGGTTGCTAACGAATGGACAATCTTGCTCCAAGTCTTAAGGTCATTGGGTCATTTGAATCTTCCAGAACATTTACGTATGACTATGTATGACTTGCAAGACGTGGTCAAAACCGCTAATCCATTTTTCTTTCCGAGAATGTCAACGCTACTTGTTTGTTTATGGGATACGTTTGCAAATTTAGAATTTCACTTGAAAAATTTAGAAAAAAAATATTACTTCTCATATAGGAAAAACTAAATTGCTAGCAAAGGCCAAGTCAGGTGAGTTCAGGTAGGGTTGACCGATTTACTAGCTATTTGCAAACCTTGAGGGTATTTCTGTTCGTTTTACCTATTTTATTTCATTGTTCGCATATTTATTCTAAGGTCAATCATATTTTAACCAAATTTTGGTTTCACTATTGATTGCAAGGAATATAGCAATTTTAGAAACTTTTGAGGAAAGTGAATTTGTTTTTATTGCTTTAGAAATTATTAAAATTGAAATTATTATAACTACTAATTATCTATAGTTGGAAGGTTGAATAAGGATACCGAATTGGCACATCATAAATAATTTAAAGTCATATGATATAAGAATATAAAACATTATCGTAGATTCTTATTTATGCTTGAAAATACTTAAGAGTTTTGTATTTAAGAACATCACCAACAGTCTCTCTATTTTAGAGAGTTAAAATAAAATATTTAATTCAAATTCTCTCTACTATTTATTTAAAAATTTAAATCCGATTTACTTTTTCATCTCATTTATTAATATTTTATTGTTACATCACAACAATCTAGAAAAATAGTGAATTCTCTCTCCTTGAATCCAATATTTTATGATTAAGAAAAATAACTCAATTAATTTTAAATTAAATGAAGCAAATAATACTTATAGTTATAAATTTGATTGTTAAATTATGATAAGTATAAAATAATTATGATTGACAATTTTCACTTGTCATTTTTGTTCACTATATATATTAAGTATATAATAATTTGTCTAAATAGTTATTCCACTATGTAAATTAAATTAACTGATTTGTGTTAGATCTAAGAACAATATTTTTTATTGTCGTTAAATTTTTATTTTGTATAATTTATAATAATTGAAAGATTTTCAAGCATTACTTTTTTTCTACTCAACAAAGTATTTTAGATATCAAAAAATAATATGCATTGGTAAGAATTAACTTATACGAATCAAAATTTATATTATTTATATAATAATGATAGTGATGATTAATAATAGTGTCAATTAATAATAATATGCATTACCTTTTTTGTTTATTTAACTAACTTGCATAATTTTATCTTTAATTGTGGATCATTTATTTCAATAAATTGAAAATACATTATTTATTTTATTCATTTATTTATAACACACTTTTTTTATAGTTAAAACTATAGAGGTTTCATATGTCTCCTAAAGTTCTTTCGTTAATATTTAAACTAATCAATGATTTATTATTAAATGAATTTAATTCACCAAAATTAAATAATAAATTCATACATAATAAAAGTAGATTTAATATTTTCAATAAATATTAATTAAATTAATTATCTAAAAATAATTATTTAAAAAATTGTAAATTTCAAAATTCAAAAAGTCAATAGAGAAATCTCAGAGAGTATTTTTTGATCTTCTATGTTGTCCAAATTCATATATTCTATATATATTCTATATGATACGATCATTTTCACTTTTTTTGTATCTATATAATTCAAAACTTCTACCCTTGAACCCTCAACAAAGTGTAAATGGGTAGAGCTATTCATACCACTAGGGCTGACTACGTCGAAATATTTGACTAATCAATGGTTCTATCGTTAGGATCAATTGTCATCTACAATTTTGACCGATTTATACTGATTTTTTGCAAATTTAGACAAGCTAGGGGGCGGGGTTTTATTACGAGAGTTTTTTCAGTTTAGTAATTTTGAATTTATAAAAAAAAAAAAAAATAAAAAAAAAAAAAAAGTATTAAATTAATAAAAAGAATAACGAATAAAATAAATACAATAAAAGATATGAAAAAATTCGACCACCTCGTACATATTTTATACAGTCTCCTATAAGAAACTGCTAAGGCCAACTCCATTGGTAATTTCATCAATTATTCGTCTATCAAACGAAATAAGTCAATTGAGCTAATTTTCTTATACTTTTTTTTAATAAAAGAGGATGATATTTCATTAAATTTTATTTATAACCTTAACTTATGGCGGAAGAATACCGTGATTATAAGAATAACTTTTATCAAAATACAATAAGAAAGTAATCTGATGAGGTAAAAGAATGAAATCATGGACTCCAAAGGATTGAGCCAGTCTTTTTTTAGCAAGCCAATCTGCACAAAGATTGTTTTCCCGAGGAACGTAATGCAGTATGGTATCTGTCAAATTTAGAAGATGCCGAATATGCAAAATAAGCGCCTGATGATGGCCACGCCATTGAGGAGCCGAGTTGCAAATGTCTACAGCCATCTTGGAGTCAGATTCAATAGAGACATGCGTCCTTTGCTTTTCAAGGATGAGTTCAAGACCACAACAGAGAGCATTTAATTCAGTGAATAAGGGAGACATAAAACCAAACCTTACATTGCGGCATTGAACAGCAAAGCCGTACTATCTCTAGCAATAATACCCAGTGCCGAAGCTGATCAGTGAAATGAGACAGCGCCATCCACATTTATACAGTAATTGCCCTGAAATCTTTTGTGGATGATGCTAGACGGGTTACTCTTGGTGTTAAGACATTGACCAAACTGGGTTGCTCTTACATAGTTAAAGGCCATATCAATGCAACTCTTACCCAAACCTCTTACATACTGTCAATTAAAGATATTTCATAAAAAGCATTTATATACCCCATTGGAAAATGTTTATTGATATTGAATTTGATAAATATCAATGCAATGAATTGTTTGAAAGCCAAGCCTAATTAAATTGACCACTATCATAACGAAATTCATTTGATTGGATTCAGGGACCTACCAATTCAGCATAGATCCAATAAATGTATTCTACTTGTTTCTTGAATCTAATTCTAAAAATAAATTGAAAAACTTATTGCTCCCTATCCCTCTTATCCGATTTCCAGATTTAAAATTTTCTTGTGTAGTGTGAGATAGAAATATGTCTGTCTATCTTAACACTGAGTGAATTAATGAATAAATTTTAAGGGCAGTTTTATAACTGTGGACTCTATGGTCTACCCCAGCAAGCAGCTAACAATCCAAAAGATGAAAGCGCCCTCTGGCAAGACTCACTTAAACCAGGAAACATAGAGGTATGATTGACAAATGAGAGTTATAGGATCTGCATCCAATTTTATATATTAAATGTAATTTAAGAATATTAATGACCAAAGATGAAAGCGTCTGACGTGTGGGTGGAGCAAACTTTGAAGTATATAAAGTCGGCAACTTACCTAGTGTATGTCGCCACGCATTTACCATGCAAACTTTGAAGAATAAACATCAGGTACATAGAAATTTACCATAAAATCAAATTTAACATCATTTAAACAAAGTAAAATCAAGCACAGAGAAAGTCACACATAGATTAGTAGTCAAAAACAAAACATTTAATTAACTTTACTTGTAAGAAGTTAGCAATCAAACTCTAGCAAAGACTAAAGAGGAGCTCTAAGTTCTGCTAAATCATCAAAATTGTTTATGGTAGACTTTATACAAAATTTTCAGCTATATCTTTTCTAATATATAGAAGCAATGAGTCAGAAAAAACCCATCTCTCATTTTACAGCAAGTTTTGTTTTAATTTAATCTTAATTAAGATCGTACTGTAATTACATAAAAGAGTTCAGAACTAAAATGAACTTTACCTTTGGCATAGGCAAAGTCAACCCAAATATTAAGACATAGTAATTGTAATACAAACAACAAAAATAGTTGAATGGCAACTCATTTTAAGTTCAAAGTACTAATATTTTTTACAAGAGAATTGAATGATTGTGGTAAGGGCAAATTATTGTCTTATTTACCGTTTCATTTAATCGGTTATTCTATTTCTTTTCTCTTTTTTTCAAATGCAAAAAATACACATATCAAGCAATTCTAAAATTGGTTCCCAATCCACCAGGCTTAAAAAATAACCAAACATTCACACGAAGGCGCTAGCTCAATGGCTCAGTCAAGCAATTGCTAATAGCTATCAAGTAGAAGTGCAAAATAAGTATTGAAAACAGTAAAGCAAATAAACATAGGAAACTATTCAAAAACGAAAACATCTAATTCAAAATCTGACCTATTTTCAAGTTCCAACCAAGAAACCGAAATCTCCTTTCAAGTTCCAATGAAGTGTGAAACAAATATTAAGATTTTATTTTGGAGATTAAGTTTCATGGGGAAAAGAGAAAAGTGTTTAAATTTGATAAAGAGAAAGTAAAGAGTTTGATAGGTAGGGCTCCAAATGAGCAGAACAACTCACGAGCTATTCGTATTCGGCTCGATAAAAATTCATTTGTGATTCAATTTGTTAATAAATAAGCCGAACTTGAACACCCAAAAACTCAACTCGAAAAGCTCATAAACAAGCTCATTTATGTATTCATGAATAGACTCGTGAACAAGTTCGTTTGTAGCCTCGTGTGTATATATATATGTGTGTATTAAACTAAATTATGAAAAATATGATTTTGTTTAGAATAGTATTTAATATTTAGGTCACATTAACAAAAATACAAGCTTGTATTAATTAATCGTGCCTATAAAAATACAAGTATGTTCGTATAACATTTAGTATTAGGTTGAACTTGTAAAACAAATTAAAATTTTTAATAGTTCTTAGTTCAACTACATACTCAAACGAGTTTATTGAATTAACATAAATTTGATTGTATTCTTTTTAGAATTTTTGCCAAGTTTGAATTAGCAAAACTTGCTTACGATTTTATTTAAGTTTTTGTTGAATCAAAACTTGAAAAACCTACAAACAAGCTCGTGATTTCATGAGTCTTTAACGACATTAGTTTGAATTGAGCTCGAGAAAGAATTTGAATTCAAACTCGAGCTTGAAAGATTTTGGTTAAGTCAAACTTGAACATTCTAAAACTCAACTTAACTCAGCTCGATAACACTCATATTGAACAAACGAGTTTGAGTTGAAAATTGTTTTGGCTTGTTGAAGAAGCCAAAATAATAATTTAATCTTTTGTTGTTAAAAATTGTAAAGCTTTTTGAAAAATAAACTAAAGAATTAGTTTCAATATGCAAAATTGAAATTAACATCCACGAACTTAATCTTTTTTTTTTTTTTTGGTTTTAGTGTGGGGTGACCAAATATTGGAAGAACACTAATTTGTTACATAAATAATACTAGTATTGTAGAGGTTTTCACAAATCCAGTGGTGGCCTGGTCACTCCTATGGTACGCCTCTGTTAATAATTTTTAAATTACAGGACATCTTAAATTGCATACTTTCAAGATGAAAATTTTATTGGGAATGAATACTTCAGATTCCTTTGGAAATGCCAAATTCTGTATACACCTGCCCTGTGCTTTGAACAAGCCTGAAGTAAATCTACAAACCAAAAACAAAACCTTTTGTAATGCATTCGCTTATGAATTTACATGGCAACTGCTTTTCCGACAAGAGCCAGCAACCTACTAAGAATTTACATTTCTTTTCTTCAAACCCCAACTCCCTCACCAAGTACAGACAGGGAAAAATTTTGAAAACTTCGAAAAAAAAATGAAAAAGTTGTAAGAAAGAAATATAACCAAACCTCTCCTATAATAGCTTCTCTGAACTTGTTAAAACTGGAGCAGAGAACCGGTAAAGAAGGTTTCATTCAGAGACCACAAGCTAATGAGCCAAATCCTCACTTCCCACACCAATGCTGGACTTGTCGATTGTCCGCACGTTGTATTGTTCACACACTCTTGCCCTGTTCTCAGCCCACCATTGTTCAGCTTGCTTCTCACTGAATCGTTTTCGACTGAAATTCATAAAATCCAACAACCTTGTAAAATATTGGACTTGCATAGAACATTAACATATTACTAAAGAATTAATCGCAGATGAAACAGTACACCAAGAAAGATGCAAAATTATATGATTGAGACCCAATATTTACAGCATTAATTGAGCAGGAAATAGAAGGAACTTTGAACCAATAAGAAAAAAGATTATAGGCTGCCCGCCTGCGCCTGGAGTTTGCAAATATGTAAATTATATGATGTAAAATGAAAAAAATTGCACTAACGTCAGTAGCTTGATGGTCCTAAAATTATTTCTATATGCATCACTTTTTGCTCCATGTTTCCTCCAAAATAAAAAGTCACTGAATTGGATCGGAATGATTGCCAAGAAAAACCTGCTCAATGGCTGCCGCACACTAATAGACATCGTGTTTGCTAGAGTTGCATAGCATCCTAAGTTGTAATCAAATCAAAGCAGATCAATGACTATAGTAGCACAAAAGTGTATGCATGACGAGCATAATTGCTCTATAAGAACGCACCTAAAGCATACTCGCTTAAGATCCTTGCCGCCTCCAGGTAGGGCGGTAAGTGTTATATATACACAAGGCTCGTCTTGTTCAACCCATTCGGCCTTATGTCGTAATTCACCTTCCTTTATTCTGCTTCCATTTCTAGTTGTTGCTTCCTCATAGGCAGGCTTGTTCTGAACAGAACTACGGTTGCTGGCAACACTAGAAACACTGGAAAGCAAGGGACTGTTCAATCCATTTGTTTCTGGTTCTTGGCTTGTTATTTGACCATTCAAACGCTCAATAGAAGAGTTAGAAACATCGTTGGATGCTGGACTTGAGTCAAAGGAGGTAAAAAAAGGAGATTTAATACTCCGTGCTGCTCCCACAGGTAGCCTTTCACCCATGTCTTTCAACTGCCATGCATGAAAAAACAGGAAATGCAAAATTATAAAACATGCATGTGGTGTGAATGCAAATTATAAACATAGTACACGAAGTGTTATCCAACAACATCTTTGAACCACCATCTTTTTTGTCATCTGAGCTTGAAAACGGCAAAGACAAAAGCATTATGGGCTCATTTGGTTCACCTAAATCTGGTATCCAATTTCAAGTAATTTTCTGTATAAAGTTTAATTATCTAATGAAAAGAAAAAGGTCTGAATGACAATGCAAGCTTGTATACTAACTTCTAAGAAAATTAGTCTTCAGTTTGAATTTTCTCAAAAAACATTGTAACATAAAATGGATCTATTGAATTCATGTACATTTTATTTTAACTCATATAAGCCATAGTCCTTTTTGATATTTGCTGAAAATGACATGTCAATTTGGGTCCAGATACAAATTCAACTTGAATAAAACCACAGAACCAAACTTTCAAATTTACTCCATATGACTTAGTCCGGCACTATTACTGGCTATATTACTGCAATTATTTCCATTATCAACATTTAGGTCAACAGTTTATATTCAAAAAGGCAAACTTGTACGAGAAATATTAGAATGAAGTTCATGTTTAGCGAAGGAAAACCAATTACAGAGAACCAAATGATTTTTGACAATGTAAGAAATAATCTAAGCACATCCAGGCAAAGCGAAGCCTTACTTGTGCAGTAAGTGACTTGATGACTTCTTTTGCTGCTTTGCATTTGGCAGTCTCTTCTCCTGCGATTGCTATTGCTTCTTTCAGTTGTTTGGTAGTTCTTTCCAGTTCAACTTCTTGAAGGTGGGCTATACGAGTAAGACTCTCCACCTGCAATACAAAGACAGGTAAGACAAATGCACAAAGAAAGAAAAAAACAAAAAAGAGTTATATATGTCCTGCATGCCATGAATTTGCTGAGGCTGTGTTGCAGTGAGCACATTTTCCATTCTCTTTCAGATTTTTTTTTATCATGATTCTCTTTCAGATTAAAAAAAGAAGCTATAAATCTTTGATTAATTAAAATTAACAAAACAAGGTGTAGCTAGGATAGTGTGAAGGTGTGAACCTGTGAGGTTCAGGAAAGATGAGATTAAGAATAAGCTAAGATACATAGGATAACAACATAGACCATATCAGATGGTAATATAACTGAAGAGAAGATTTCATGTACCTGGGCTAGTAATTTATTGACCTCTTGACTAAGGCTCTCATTTGTCCTTTTAGCATCATCCACAAAAACTTTTGGAGAGGTAAGTCTACCCAAGGTAAGGGTTGGTGTTGTCGAGCGAGGAGGACTAGGCCGTCTTGATATTGGTGACATTGCTCGAGACACAATTCTCGAACCAGGAACAGAAGCTGAGAAAAATTTCTTAGAAGAAC
>CAODLS014138232.1:0-15007 GCA_948243855.1 Flueggea neowawraea | reverse complement strand
GAGAATAATAATCTTTTCATCTACAATGGAGACATTTGTTATGGTGTTTCGACATTATCTTTTGGTCTTTATGTTTTAAACTTGGAACAAAGCAAACCCATCTATAACATTAATAAAAGGTTAAAATCAAATGATTTAAACCAAACCTACTTTCGACGTTTTCGTTTGGGACATACAAGTGAGAAACGTATCTCAAAACTCTATAAAGATTGATTACTTGACTCATTTGATTTCGAATCATTTGACACATGTGAATCTTGTTTGTTAGGCAAAATGACCAATAGACCTTTTACAAACAAAGGTGAAAGGGGCCAATAATCTATTAGGCCTAATACATAATGATTTAGGTGGACCTTTTAGTACAAGTGCTAGAGGAGGTTATTTGTACTTCATCATCTTTACTGATGATTTCAGTAGGTATGGATTTGTCTTTCTTATGAGACACAAATATGAATCCTTTTGAAAAGTTCAAAGAATTCAAAAGTGAAGTACAAATCCAACTTGACAAGAATATCAAAGCACTTCGATCCGATCGAGGTGGAGAATATTTAAACCAAGAGTTTGACACTCATCTTAAGGAGTGTGAGATTGTCTCACAACTTACTCCTCCTAGAATGCCTTAATGGAATGGCGTGTTCGAAAGGAGAAATTAAACTTTATTAGATATGGTTCAATCAATGATGAGTCAAACAGATCTTCCACTCTCATTTTGGGGTTATGCCTTAGAAATTGTTACTTTCATACTTAACCGAATTCCATCTAAAGCGGTTGAAAAGAAACCATATGAGACATGGAATGAGAAAAATCCCATAATGTCTTTTCTAAAAGATTTGGGAATGCGAAGCTATTGTGAAACGTCAAGTTTCAGAAAAGTTAGCACCTAAATATGAAAAATGTATATTTATAGGGTATCCAAAAAAAACAAGGGGATACTACTTTTATAATCGATCTGAGAACAAAGTGTTTGTTGCTTAAAACGGTGCCTTTTTGGAAAAGGAGTTTATTTCCAAAAGGATTAGTGGGAGTAAAGTACCTCTAGAAGAAATAAAAGAACCACAAATAGCCGTTGAAGATAGAATAGAGATTCAAGATGACTCACAAGATGTTGTGTAGTCTGAATCTATAACACAAGGCCCAATAAGGTTTGTTAGGACTTGTCATGAGCCTGAGAGATATTGATTTCTCATAACTAATGATAAAGGAATTGTTCTTGTAGACCATGACGAGCCTACAACCTACCAAGAGGTGCTTGTAGATCCAAATTTTATGAGATGGCATAAAGCCATGAAATCAGAAATGCAATCTATGTATTACAACCAAATTTGGAACTTGGTGGATCCACCTGATGGAGCCAAAGTCATTGATTGCAAATGGATTTATAAGCTCAAAGCCGATGGGATTTTAAAAGCAAGACTCATTGCAAAAAGTTTTAGACAAACTCATGGTATTGACTATGATGAAACCTTTTCACCAGTCGTCATGCTCAAATCTATTAGGATTATTCTTGCCAGAGCTACATATTATGATTATAAGATATGAAAAATGGATGTCAAAATTGTTTTCCTAAATGGAAACTTCCTCAAGGATGTGTACATGACACAACCCGAGGGTTTTGTTGATCCTAAGATTCCTAGTAAGGTATGCAAGCTGCAAAGATCCATTAATGGATTGAAGCAAGCATTTCAAAGTTGGAATCGTCATTTTGATGAAATAGTCAAAGAGTTTGGATTCATCAAGAATGAAGATGAGCATTGTGTATAAAAGAAGGTTAGTGGGAGTGTGGTAGTGTTCTTAATACTGTATGATAACAACATCTTAATCATTGAAAACGATGTTCCAACCTTGAAGAGTTTCAAGACTTGATTAAGAAAATGTTTCGCAAAAGAAAGACTTAGGTGAAGCCTCTCTTATCATAGGGATACAAAATCTATAGAGATATATCTAAGAGGCTAATTGGACTAAGTGAAAGTGTGTACGTTGATAAAATACTAAAAAGGATTTAGCATGCTAGTTTTCAAGAAAGGAATGGCCAATTCTACTATATAGTCAGAGTATATAGTCGCATTGGACGCAACAAAGGAAGTTGTTTGGCACAAGAAGTTCATTACTGGTTTGGATTTCGTCCCAAGTATCGCAAACCCAGTAGACTTATGTTGTGATTACACAAAGAACTAAACACATACTAAGACGTTTCACCTTATTCGAGAGAAAGTCAAAATAGGTGATGTTAAGATATGCAAAGTTAACACCAATAACAATGTAGCAGATCCTTTAACAAAGGCTTCCCAAGAACTGAAACATGAAAGACTTGTTAGGTCTTTAGGTGTTTTCCTAATTAGGACTAGTGCAAGTGGGAGATTGTTAGTTTTGTGCCCTAGTCCAATCATTGATATACATTGTCATTACATTTATTATTTAATAAAAAGCCATTTCATTTCATATCTATGAAATATTATATTGTTTATGACAATAAAACATCCTTGAATAATTTATTCTTCCTTATGTCATCAAGTAAGACTTGATAGTAAAACCATAAGGTAAAACGAATACTATTCTAAAAGTCTCTAATCGATTGTTATCATGGGAACGATAACAAGTCAAGGTTAGTATGTTGTTGAACCAATGGTGGTTAACATTTAGATCCTCTTGTGTTTTGATGATGAACAAAAATTGGTAATTAAGACAACAAAGCACAATGTTTAATGAGATGACCAAATGATTCAACTGTTGGAGTATAAGAAGTGTTACTTGAGTAATATTGATACTCACTCGAGCAAAACAAGTTCCAGAGGCATGTGAAAGTGAAGCTTTCAATCAAGCAACCTGGAAGTCACTCGAGCAAGTAGAAACCCCAGAAACATCACTGGAGGAGTACTTACTCGAGTAAGAAATAAAGTTACTCGAGTAATCGAAGAATTAGGTGCGAATCAGGTCAAAAATCACACTCACTTGAGTAGAAAATATTCTTACTCAAGTAAGTCATATATGGCAAGAAATCAAGCATCAAATGCGCTCCAATGGCTAGATTATCAACCCCAGCGGTCATATGGGTAAGAAAGGCTATAAATACATGAACAAAAGACATAAAAAGTATGGATAATCATGTAATTTCAAGTATCAAATATTTAGATCAATCCATCAACCCCAAAACACCAAAACCAAGCTAGAGAGAAGATTATGAGCATCAAGCAAACACATGTACTCCTAGCATAGAGCTTTCATTGTAAACTTTTTGTATACAACTTGGTGTGGGAAAGGTTTGTTATGAGCCTTAGAAAACAACATTGTAAGGGCTTTAGAGCTGTGAGCCTTGAGAGAAATCAACCTTGGTTTATTCTTGAACCGGAATCAAGTATTGTAAGAGTTCTCACTTAGCTTGAAAGTGAAGGTGGCTTTAAAGGCGTTGAGCTGAGAATCAACCTTTTTGTAAGGCCTTGTTGGATTGAGCTGGAATCAATCATCGTTATAGTGAAAGGCCTAAGTGAGACTTAGGTAGTAGATGTAGGCAAGGTTAAATGAACCACTATAAATCATTGTGTTCATTTTCTCTCTTTTCAATCACGTTTTACTGATTATGGATATGAGATATCACTTAGAACATAGATACATGTTAGGGAACATGTATTGGACTGGCCCTTTATGAAAGCACTTCATGGATCAATGTCACAAGTAGCTTTCATACAGTGGTGATGTTTAAGTTCTTTGACTGAAACTCACTATCGAATCCTATATGAGGAATCACATTTTTTGACTTAGTCAAATGTTATTCGTAACAAGATAACAATAAAGGCTATGATTAGGTATGTCATGAATCTTGTAGAGGAGTAATAGGGAGAGTGATGGATTTGTTCCTCTTATGAAGAGTGATATCTTTAGGCCACTTGATGAGTAGGATTGATGGGACGTATGCATACTCAAATGAATTAATAAAAGGGTTTATCAATGTCATTTGTATATCAATACTTGGGATCAAGAAACGCATTAAGCAATATCAGGTTGACATGTGACCATGCCTTATGCTTAATATAGATATCGTGAGACAAAGGCCTAAATATCAAACTATGAAAGATTAACCCGGATCACCTATACCAGTCAATTTTGGATTGCCATAATGTATTCTAAATACCGCTTATAGACTTTGGGTCCAAGTGTTTTGGGACGAGGCTCATTGCCAATTTCGAGTGGGCCTATTGGGTCACACACTAAAATGAATTGGATTGGATTACAAATGTTCTCTCATTTGGCAAATGAATTATTATTATAGTTAATTTGATTAATTATTAATAATTTAGGATTTTATAATTTATATCTTATTTATGATATAAGATATAATACATTAATGTATTGGGTTTTTTAATTTAATTCACTTATTAATATTGTTTTGGGTTATTTATGTGTGACATAATTTTGGCCCCTAAGATATTAATAATAGAGTGATTTATTTCATGATAATGTATCATAAAATTAAAAGTCCAATAAACATAGAAAAGCCTTGTAGAATTCGACATACACTAAATAGGATTAAGAATCCTTATGCTTGTAGGACAAGGGATAGAAAACCTAGTAGGATTTGGTGTTGAGGCCGAATTTGTTCTCCTATTTTTTAGGAGTGTAGGCCGAATTCTTCCTCATTGGTGCGGTAAAAGGCTTAAACCTAAAGACTAAGGCAAATGTACCTATCGTCTATAGCAAGTGGACTCTTGAGTACCGAGTGTCGTATCCCACAGAGAGTACGATTATTAGCTACTCACTCTTCCTCTATTATCTAGCCGATACATTAACTGATTTCGAATATATAGACTAAATAAAAATAAACTCAAATTAAACGATAGAATAAACGATGAGAAGATGACACCTAGACGCTGAATCCCCCTAGACCGAATTAAGTAACAATGACTCGTTATTCAAACAATCATTCAAGCAATTGGACCGTGAAAATTCCTAAGGTATATTAACCTCTCTCTCGAGTTAGCTAATGTCTAACGACTAGGTTAATTAACTGGAATCTCTTCCTAATTAAAACCCTTAACATTGCTTTAACACACTGCTCTATGAATTTCACTATTAGGTTTGACCCTAATCCGGAGGATTTATGTTGACCTATCTCTAGGTTTGCATGCAATTATTATGAACGCTTTATCATATACAGAATCTCTCGATTACACATGCACGAAACAATATTGGAATCGAAAGGCTAGCAACAATCAATTCAACAATACACATTATAAATCATAATTGAGTCGCAATCCATAAGCTAATTGAATGAATAACACAATCCAACATCATATAATCTGCCTAGGGTTCATCACATCTAGGTACACAATATAATTAGTTCATAACAATAGAGAGATAAACAACAATATCGAAGAGAAATCTAGAGAGATAAGGAAAACCCATGATTGAATCCTCCAATTCTTCGCGAAATCCCTTCGTTCTTGATGCCCAATGATGTTCTCCTTTGTTCCCACATTCTCTGGCCTCTAAAGATGTATATTTTTGTCTCCAAGTCGGCTCTTCCTTTGAATAAATGTCGAAACCCACTTAAATAGGCGATTTAGGGCGTAAGGGATAAGACACGGGCACAGGCACGGTCGTGCCCAATCATCTTTCGTCTGTGTCCACCGAAATTCCTTCAATTCCGCAACTTGTACACAAGACACGAACACTATTTTTGTCCATGTCCAAGGCTAATATGTCTGTGTGATCAGAAAATGTTCGTGTCTTACATGATCCATGGCTGGGTAAATACACGGACACGGGATTGTGTCAGTGTCAAAGGTTCATATGATCGTGTGCAAGAAGCCTTATCTATGTGTCTCGGTTGTCAAGTTCCAGTGGGTTACACGGTATCTCCCACGACCATGGACTGCGAATTCATGTCTGTGTGTGTCCAGTTGTTCACAGATTTGCTTCCTCAAGCTTCCCACGGGCGTGGTTCATGCATCCTAGGCCGTGTCTCACTCCTAATGCCTCAAATGTCATCGTTCAAGCCCCGTTTCGATTTGTTTTCCTTCGTTTCATCAAGACATCATCAATTAACTTGAAAATCACAATTTAAAGTATAGAAGTACCAAAACTAATGACAAACACTCAATTCGTGTTCAAAACAATATAAATTAATGCACATAAATACGTATGAATATGTGTTCATAAAAATACCCCACACTTAAAGTTTTGTTTGTCCTCAAGCAAAGAAAGAATTAAAACAAGGGGGAAAATATTTCAATCAAATTCAATCTATCGCGGCATGGAACTTCACTTTAAATGTCAACAAAAATAAACGGAGTAGCAGAGACAAAACATTATAAATTAATGCACATAAATACGTATGAATATGTGTCATCACTCCTCATTTAGGAGTGTGCCGAATTATGAAAGGGGCTTGAATAATTAGGTATCTTTGTTCTTGCAAGACAAGAATTAGGCAAACCCTAATGTGCCTCTTTAAGGATTTCTATGTACCTATAAATAGGAGTCTTATACTTCTATTTTTTCATGGATTGGCCGAATTTGTGAGTGTCACAAACAAAGAGAGAAAAATATTTGTGAGAATTAGAATATATATTCTAAGTGCTAGTACACTCCACCAATCCAAGGAAGTTTGTTCGTATGGATACCATTTGTCACGTTCACGCAAAAGCAATGTGGTTGAAAGGGTTTCGAGTTTATACTAAAAGCTACATCAATAATTCATTCGTTCATGCAATCGAGCTTTGGTTTTTCAAGATAAAACCCTAACCCTAATCGTTTATGTTGATGTGCATGGATCCTTGGTGGAATTCTAGGATAAAAAATTTTGTTATTTCCACTGCGTTGTCTTTTATATGAATGTCATATTTAGCTACGAATTCTAACATGCATCAAACATAGAACATAAATCACAAAACCTATTAAATAAAACTTCAAATATTGAATATAAAACACAATACCTATTCATTATCATAGCAAATACTCATTAATAGTCTACATCTCCATGTCTTAACTAGAGATTTAAGCTACCATGATTAACATAAACAAAAATCAATAAAAGAAATAAAGATAAAACATTGTAACCAAGCTAAAAGGATGAAGAAATCAAGGAAGGATAGAAGCCAAGAACTCCTCTTCAATGTCACTTTGAAAGAGGATGTCCAAAACCTTCAAGTTCTCCCTTTTATTCTTCAAACCCTAATTAAATTCCTAAAGAGAATGTTTTTAATGATGTAGAGAATGTGTAAAAAATGTCTAAAGAATGATTCCTAAATGGGAAAATAGGAGGAGTATTTATAGCCCCTTACATGTGCCAAAAACCTACATATAATTCTACCAAAAGTGCCACTTGCATGTGCCTTGGTCTCCACAAGTTTGACCTTTTCTATCACACTCTCTCTCCTTAGCTCCAAAGTGCCACAACCTTGGTGATTGTGTGCCATGGTCATGGCACTTTTTTGTCCAAAATTGGGAGCTTATTTCCTTTCGTTGCGGCCATGGCCATAACTAAGAACCACCACGGTTGTGGCATATTTCTGCCTCTATTTGCTCCTCCAATTGCTTGCCACGGCTGTGGCCCTTGGCCATCACGGTCGTGGCACTTCTCTTACATATAAAATCTTCATTTTCTTCATGCTTTTAGGAGTTTGCTTGGGATCTTTCAACTTCAAATTACTTTTGCACCTTTTCCCACTGGTTTTCTTCAAATTAGTTCATCCTAAAAACATCACATGAATTTCATCATAAAAGTATGATTTGTAAGATGACAACATATGCATTGTTGCTTGATTATCAAAGTAAATTTAGGATACATTAAACTACCCCATACTTACTAATTTGTTTGTCCCTAAGCAAACCAATTCAAAATCTGAGATAAAGATAACAATTCATTTAGACTAGTCTAAAGAATTTTCACTATCCAAGTATGTGAATAACATGAACAAAAGAGGATACTATGCTATGCATTAATCATGCAAATCAATTGTTGGCAATGAGAAGTGGGAATTCAAAGAGCTCAACGATCAAATCTCCTAGTCTATTAGCATTTTCAAAGCTTAACTCATTCATTGTTAAGATTAAAAACACTTTTTGCTTTAGTTTTAGAGCAACCTTGGCATTTCCATTCATTTACACACAAGAGTGTTTTACTTCAACTTTTTTTCTTTTCTTACATTTTTCTTTCAAATGGTCACTCTCATTTTGGGTGTTACAAACGAGTTAGTAAATTAAGAGCCCCTGTGATTACACTTATTTATTTACAATGAGGGTACTTATCATTTTCTCTCAAGGTTAGGACCCCATGCACTTATTCTCGTTTAGGTTCACCATCAAAAGTGAAGCATAATTTAAGCATCTTATAAAAGCACTTAACCTTTTAATAAAACCAAGTTTACTCTACATTTAACACTATTTAATCAATCATGCATAATCGTTTAGCAACTAGCTCGAAAGATTTTTATTATGCCACCACAAAATAGACTAAAGTTGTTTATAAAAGAACTCTTAATCTTGCCACCTAAAAATTCCAAATTTAGGTTCAAAAAATTAATAAATAGGAAAGCTTCCTCAAATGGACATGGTAAAAGCATACTTAAACACTACAAAATTCTCTCAACCAATTTAAAATCGATTGTATCGAAAATGAGTTCAACGTATTCTAAAAACAACAATCAACTCAAATAACTACACAAGCAATACCCAAGACAATCAAATAGGCAATCAAAATTAAACCCCTCCCTCACACTTATTTTGAACATTGTCCCCAATGATCAACAAAGTAAGGCTGGATTATTCCTAACAAGTGCAATAAACACGGGGACAAGTCCAAATTCAACAAAAAAAATAAAGAAGGATAGGGTTAAGAAAGCTTTTCTATTGTCCGCTTTGCTTGCTTTTGCTTTTTCTTTAAATGCATGGCTCCACTTTTAGGCATGAGACAAGAAAAGTTAGTGGACATAAGTACATAGACATGATATAAGGCATATGGTCATAAAGGCATAAAACTCACGCTTACTTGCTTTTATTCAATGAAAACATAAAAGTAAAATGCATAAAGTAAAGGATACGAATAGTTTAACGTCATTGCAGAATGAAAGTAGTTTAACATCATTTAGGACGTAAATGTTGGAACCATTTGGGATGCCAAATAGTTCTCAAGGTGGATCCCATGTATGGCTTTAATTTCATACCATTGACTTTAATAGTTTTATGATCATTAAGCACAATGTCATTGGCACCACACGAATGAATTTTAGAAATTGTAAATGTGCCACATATTGGAATATGGGGTTTATCAAGAAAGTGATTCTTGAGTGGAAAGTAGTATACTTTTTGTCCTTGAACAAACTTACCCATGGTGATACAATCACTTAAACCTTTTGATGTAGCATTTCCGCTCTCAACCCCTTTCTTCTCCAAGCTCTCAAGTGAACTCATTGTCTCCTCAAGCTTGATTTCCTTTGGATACTGACTTGTCTTGGAGCTTGGTTCTACCTCACCTTAAGTTTCACTAATCGACGATAATGATGGAGAGCTAGATAGCATGAATCATGACTCCAAAGAGTGCATCTTGGTCTCATCATCTTTAAGCAAATGTGGGTGCACATTTTTTGACACATAAAACTCCTCAACTTCATTTCCCACATTAAATGATAAACTCCCCTTCCTTAGGTCAATAAGAACTCCTCCGGTAGCTAAAAAGGGTCTTACAATTATAATGAGGGTGTCACATACAACATCCATATCCAATACATAAAATCATCAGGAAAGAAGAACTTTTCTACCTTTACCAAAAGGTCGCTGGATTGATCGATCTGCTAATTGGAGTATCATAGTGGTAGTGGTTAACTCTCTAATCCTGAGCTTCTTATAGATAGATGATGGCATTAGATTGACTGAGACATCCAAATCACACAAAGATTGAATATTTTCTAGGTTACCAAAGGTGCAAGGTATTGTAAAGCTTTACGGATCCTTATGCTTTGGAGGATATTTGTTCAATATAATCGCACTACACTACTCAGTAAGTGCCACCATGGCATACTCATCAAGCTTCTTCTTGTTAGTCCTTAAAAAATTTTGCATAATGAGGCCTATGAGCAATTGCCTCTATGAATGGAATGTTCATGTGAATCTTCTTAAACATCTCCAAGAATTTCTTAAACTCTTTGTCCTTGGTATGCTCCTTCAACTGTTGAGGGAATGGAATAGGAGGTATATAGGGTTTCGCTTCTTCTCTTCGTTGGAGAGGTTCTTTCTCTTGCTCTTTCTCATCCTAAAATTCCATACTATGGTTGGGCTTTTTCACCACATTGCCCTTCCCCTTATCTCTTTTGGAAACCTCCCTGACACTTGGCTCTTCAAGCTCTTTCCCATTTCTCAATGTAATAGTCATCACATTCTCTTTAGGATTCACTTGATAAGTACTAGAGAGCTTTCCTTTTTCCCTATCCGATAAGGTTTTAGCTAGTAGACACACTTGTCTCTCAAGATTTCGGATGGTGGCTTTTTTAGTTTGAAAATTTTGGTCCACTTTTACATCCATCCCCTTTATCCCTATCCGACAAGGTTTTAACTAGTAGACCCACTTGTCTATCAAGATTTTGGATGGTGGCTTGTTGAGTTTTAACAATTTGGTCCACTTTTGCATCCATCTTGCTCATGTATTGCATCAAGAGGTCTTCAAAGGGTGGTTTCTTTTCTTGGGTGTCTTATTAGGGTAGTGGTTGGGGTTGTTATTATTGATAAGGTGGTGATGGCATTGGTTGATATCCCAAGAGTCCCATAGGTCTAGGTAGGTTGATGTTGGTGTTTGGATCATTCGAAGAAAAATTTGGGTGGTTACACCAACCCGGATTGTAAGTGTTTGAGCATGGGTCATTCCTAGGTTGATGCTTCCCAAAATCACTCATATAAGTCACCTCTTCACATCCAACACCCACCTCTTGGTCCATTTTATAATTCATCTCATTATGTCATGTCACTCCACAAAAACTACATTGATCTTTCACCACAAAAACATTAATATTGGTCAACAAATTCAACTTTCTTGAAATATCAACCTTTGAAGCTAAATCAGGAGAGGTGGAAGTGTTTACCTCATGAATTCCCACTCTTCTTCCCCTAATTTATTCTTTATTGTGAATTTCTTGTGAAAATGTCATATATGTCATAAACCTCCTCGACCGTCTTATCTCCAAAGTAGTCACCCGCCGCCGTATCCATAATTGTTTGGCCATCCATGGTTAATCCATCATAAAATGATTGTGTGAGCAATGCCAAAAAGGATTGATGGTAGGGGCATTGACTCAAGAGCATATTGAACCTCTCTCATGCCTCATGAAATGGTTTTTCTTCCATTTGAGAAAATGAGCAAATCTTGTTTCTTAACTCCATCGTCTTTTGAAGAGAGTAGTATTTCATCATGAACTTTTCATAAACCTCCTCCCAAGTACCAAATGACCCTTTCAGCAAGTTGTTCAACCAAATATTTTCTCGGTCCTTTAATGTGTATGAAAAGCACTTAATCCTTAACTCATTTTCGTTCAATCCATGAAGATAGAAAGTTTTGATGGTGGTTTAAAGATCCCTAAAAAATGGGAGCAGATCCACCGACGGTAACCCATTTTATGATGGCAACATACTAAAATGAATACTCTTCAATTCATATTTTTTTACCGCCATACTCAATCTTATACATGAAGGTGATGAGCCAATCACCTACCTTTGTATCTATATCTTATTCATGCGTCTCGGCAATTGGTTCTCATCAACACCTCATTGAGCTTGCTCAACTCTAGCATCCTTAACTTCACCTAGAGGTCTAGCTATACCCTCCATCCTTACCCTCTTTTGGTTAGTTTGGTTTGCCCTTAAAACCCTTTCTATCTCTAGAATAAAAGGGATAAACTCTTGAAATTGCAAAGGAAAAATAAAAAATTAAACAAAAATAAAAGAAAACATCATAATTAGTCTTGATCGATATCTTGCCAGTGCACAAGAATCGATGTAGTTTTACCAATGAGTATTCCAAGGGATATCGAGCCCAAGAAAACGAGTACTAATGATGATCAATTCGTAAAATAAAAGAAATAAATACCATGAGTTGATTTTTGGAGTTTTCGATTAATAAGATACAAGATTGATAAATGCAAGCAATTAACAAAGAGAATAGACAAGCAATTAATAAAGCGTTAGAACTTTCGAGATTTCAACTAAAGACTTCTATTCGCCAAATCAATGAATGGGATTTTGGAATGAAGTGTTCTCTCACAAAATTTTCTTAAAACCTCTCTCGAGTTCATTTAAGATATGTCAACTAACTAAACTAGGCTCTCTAAGCAATTGGGGAATTTCATCGAACACATTACATGTATAGAATATGTCTATCCTAAATCATTCAATTTTAATACTTGTAGACCCAACCTAGTCTTCATCTCTATATCCATCAACTAAATTTATCAAAATTATCATAAAGGTGATAAAGCTCAACAATAATCAATTAAAACAAGCCATTAAATCAAATCCAAGGGCAAGAATCAAATATAGAACATAAATCACAAAATTCATTAAATAAAACTTCAAATATTGAATATAAAACACAATACTCATTCATTGACATAGCAAATAATCATCAATAGTCAACATCTACAGGTCTTAACTAGAGATTTAAGCTACCATGATTAACATAAACAAAAAGAAACAAAAGAAATAAACATAAAACATTATAACCAAGCTAAAAGGATGAAGAAATTGAGAAAGGATAGAAGCCAAGAACTCCTCTTCAATGTCACTTTGAAAGAGGATGCCCAAAACCTTCAAGTTCTCCCTTTTATTCTTCAAACCCTAACTAAAATCATAACGTGAATGTTTTAATGATGTAGAGAACTAAACAATGATTCTTAAATAGGCAAATAAGAGGAGTATTTATAGCCCCTTACATGTGCCAAAACCCTACATAAAATTCTACCAAATTTGCACCTTTCATGTGCCTTAGTCCCCACAAGTTTAGCCTCATCCATCGTACATTATCTACTTAACTCAAAAGTGCCATAGCCGTGGTGATTGTGTGCCACGATTGGGAGTCCATTTCCTTCCACCACACCTGTGGCCAAGAACCACCACGGTTGTGGCACTTCTTGCCACATAAATTCTTCATTTTCTTCATGCCTTCATGAGTTCGCTTGGAACCTTTCAACTTTAAATCACTTTTGCACCTTTTCCTACTCATTTTCTTCAAATTAATTTATCCTACAAATATCACATGAATTTCATCATAAAAGTATGATTTGTAGGATGAAAACATATACATTCTTGCTTGATTATCCATGTAAATTTAGGATACATCAACCACACTAGACTTTGTTGGGTTTACCTAATGAGTAAGAAACTGAAGTTTGTCTATTATTTCAAAACTTCTATAAGATGGTTGAAACTTAATCTCAATCCAAAATCAGAATTTTACACACTGATAATGGGACAAAATACATAAATGATGTGTTGGGTCAATTTTAAAGGACAAAGGGATTTTACATCAATCTACTTGTATCAATACTCCCCAGCAAAATGAAATTGTTGAGAGGAAAAAACATCTCTTAGAAGTCACTTGTGCTCTCATGTTTTATATGAATACACCAAAATACATTTGGGGAGAAGCTATTTTGACAGCTACTTACCTGATTAATCAGCTGCTTAGCAGAGTTTTAAACTTTGAAACCCCGTTAAATGTGTTCCAAGAATGTTTTCCTAATAACCACTCTTCCTCTTAAGGTTTTTGGGTGTGTTGCGTATGCCCACTCAAAAAATCAGTCTAAATTAGGCCCTAAAGCTAAGAAATATGTCTTTACTGGTTATGCTACTAATAAGAAGGGAAACAAATGTTACAACCCTGTTACTAGGAAATATGTTATCTCAATGGATGTAACATTTCTTGAAAACAAAAAATATTTCCTTCAAGGGGAGAATAGTAGAATTCAGGAAGATGAATGAAAATTTTGGGATATTGTCTCTAATCCTCTGTCTACTATGATTTTAACAAATGGACACACTAAAATTCGTGAAACTCCTAGCATATCTATGCAAGGGAATAGTGACTCTAGCACAAGGGGAGAAACACTACAATCGGTTCCTAAGGGACATAATAATGAGCTTTTGGTTTATACAAAGAGGAAGCATCAACAAAAGAATAATGCCAAAGCACAACCTGATCAGTTACAAACTGATCATAATCAGAACCAATCACATCCACGGAGAATGGCAATAGTAACTTTGGCAACCCTCCTAATCCTACTATTGGTGTCTTTAATATTGAACACCTTACACATATTGTTTTCGATATTGAACAGTTCATTCCCATTTTTGATAATTTGCATGTTGATCATTCTCTTCATATAGAACTTAGAAAAGGCAAAAGATCTTATACAAATCACCCCCTCTCTAAACATGTTTCCTATGGGAAGCTTGTTGGAATTCGCGGCTAAAATGTGGCATTCATATACATTCATGGCAGCGGATATAACAAAAATTTAATGCCTTGAATTCCCCCAGGGACACAAGCATATCAACATATATAATTAAGGTTGGAAGATTCACCTTTCACTAAGGCTCAATCGATCAGTTGTATGAAACGTTGGTGTAGCTCTTAGTACCAAGAACCCAAATCACCTTGTGGAATCACGTTGCCTTTGCGCGAACGTGGCTAGAGGTATCCACACGAACGAACTTACCTTGGATTAATTGTAGTGTACTAGCACCTTTTAGAATCCCTATTCTAAAGTTCACAAAATAATTTTCTCTCCTTTAATTGTGACACTCATAAATTCGGCTATGCCTTGTTCTTACCTTAAGAAAATTAGGCCCAAATATTAATCACCCATTAAAATTTTGGCCAAGCACTATGTTAGAATTGTGCCATAGTCCAATCATTAATGTGCATTGTCATTCAATTATTTAATAAAGAGGCATTTCATTTCTATGAAATATTATCTATTTTATGAAGATAAAACTCCATGAATAGTTTATTCTTCTTTATGCCATCAAG